>JANIJG010025273.1:0-25825 GCA_024611175.1 Megaceryle torquata | reverse complement strand
GGGGCGGGGGGGGGGGCGGGGGGGGGGGGGGGGGTGGGGGGGGGAGAAGAACCTCCCTCGACCTGATGGCATTGGCCTTCTTGGCTGTGAGGGCATGCTACTGGCTCATGGTCATCCTGTTGTCCACTAGGACTACCAGATCCTTTTCCCCAGAGCTGCCCTACAGCAGATCAGCCCCCAGCCTGGACTGATTCATGGGGCTGTTCTTCCCCAAATACAGAACTTAACATTGTCCCATATAGAACTTCATTGGATTCTTCCCTGCCCAGCTCTCCAGCCTGTCCAGATTGTGCTGGATGGCAGCACCACCTTCTGGAATGTCAGCCACTCCTCCCAGTTTTGTATCGTCATCAAACTTGCTGGGAGTATATTCTATCCCTTCATCCAGGTCTTTGGTGAATATGTTGAAGAGGGCTGGATCCAGCACTGGCATCTGGGAATGCCACTGGCCACAGGCCTCCAACTAGACTCTGCCCCACTGATCACAAGTCTCTGAGCTCTTTCCTTCACGCAGTTCCCAATCCATCTCACCGCCCAGTGATCCAATCTGCACTGCCTAAGCTTGGCTGTGAGGATGCCATGGGAGACTGTGTCAAAAGGGATGCACCATTATCCTCTGCGTGCAGAGCACAGGGCACACAGAACACACCCTTGTGTGGGCCTCGGGGAGAGTGAGAGGAAAGGGATCATGGAGTCATAGAATGATTTGGGTTAGAAGGGACCATTAAGATCATCTAGTTCCAGCCCCCCTGCCATGGACAGGGACACCTCCCACTAGATCAGATCTCTCAAAGCCCCATTCAGTCTGACCTTGAACACTTCCAGGGAAGGGGCAGACACAACCTCTTGAGGAAAACTGTTACAGTGTCTCACCACCCTCAAAAAATTTCTTCCTAATATCTACTCTAAATATACCCTCTTTCAGTTTAAAACCACTATCCCTCATCCTACCACTACACTCCCTGATACAATGTCCCTCCCCATCTTTCCTGGAGGCCCCCTTTAAGTACTGTAAGGCTTTTGTAAAGTCTCCCCAGAGCCGTCTCTTCTCCAGGCTGAACAACTCCCAGCTCTCTCAGCCTGTCCTCATAGGTGCTCCAGCCCCCTGATCACCTTCATGGCCATCCTTCAGACCCATTTGAGCAGGTCCGTATCTTTCTTATGCTGAGGTCTCCAGGGCTGGCCACAGCACTGCAGGTGGGGTCTCACCAGAGCAGAGTACAAGGGCAGAATCACCTCACTCAACACACTGACCTGCTTCAGAATTACCTCAGATCTATCTTACAGCACAGAATCAGGACAGCCATGAACAAGCAAACGACTGTTGCAACAGTACAGATATATCCATCCACTCTTTAAGATTTCTTTTTTTTTTTTTCCTGGCCTCATTTGTTTTCTTAATAATTCAACCCACATATTTCTGTTTCTTCCAAAACAAAATGATTTAAACTGGAAACATTTTTTTAAATTCTCATCCACAACCAATTACTGATGCTGAGGATTAACATTCTGTGGCACTTCAGTTTTAGTTACTTTCCTTAATTAATGTCATATTTGCAAAGATCTGTAAAAACACTGTTTAGGTAAACGATGTGAATTCATTAACTATTTAAATCCTGTGTCTATTTTTTGAAGTTATTGGAACACCTCTTGAATTCCTGCAAATAACCTTTAAAGCCTCGAGGGATCTGTAGGTACTTAACAAAAATGCCAACATTTCATTAGTTGCTAGGACAAAAAGGTGCTTGTGTCAGGCATGTTGAGAGCCCTTAAAAAATGCCCATGTACATGAATTTCTATATCCCTATATGCAAAGAATGTGATTCTCACACACAAAGAAAAGACTTCTGTTGTTCTACACAGAAACAACTAAAGTTGCATGATGCAATAACAACATCTAAGCTGTTATTAATAGGACTGTGTGGCTAAGGGTGGTTTCCTTGCTCAGACAGATGAACCATCTCTGATATACTTTTCCTGTAACACAGAATATAAATGTCCATAAAATGAAGACTTCTTTTCTAGGCAACTTTTTATAAACTGGGTAACACAGAGCAGCATATTTAGTGACAGAGGATTATGTAAAAGCTGAGGCATAAAGGCATCACTATCACAACGGATGCATTTTTGAAGACTACCTACCTATTTACAGTCCTAGGGTGGGACTGGCTGTTAACAGCTTTAGTACATGTCAGTGAGCCAGATAAACAACAGGAAACCCTCACTATTTGACTTGGCCAGTTCAACTTAAAATAAAAGTCAAGATTTCAGTAAATGCTTTTGTTGAAAGGGTTAACAACTGGTATCACTATAGTCCCGTCAAGGCAAAGACATCGTTAAGTCTCTACTTCCTTGGGATTTTCATAGCAAACCCATCTTTTTTGGCCTTGTTTTTTCTCAAAATGCATTTTTTACCACTGTCACACACACAGTGTCACTTTTAATAGCTGAGGAGATGCAAAGGGAGAGGCTATGCTGGGCACAAGGAAGGAGGTGACAAACCCCAGCCAGGAAAGATGCCATTAAGCAGACTGGTTTTGAAGGCTGTGATGTTATCAGCTACATTTGGGTCTGGAGCTGGAGAGCAACCACAGACCCATGATGCACTCTTGTGTATTTGCAAGCCTGAGTGATGGGTTGTATGGGGCATGTGCTCAACTGTGCACAGCTCAAATGCCAACTGTACAAAAAGCCTATTTTATTTTTGAGGCTTTCAGGAGGAAAAGCTCTGTGTGCTCCCCACCTCTGCCCGGGACAGGGAATATACGCAGACAGAGGAAGAAGGTCACACTAGACAGGTCCCTCTGTCTCCTCAAAATTCTGCCTCATTGCAATGGTAAACAAAAGTCTGTGGTTGGTAAGAAGCTATTATTTTAAAGACAAAATTTTAGGGACAACTTCTCAGTCTTTGTAGACTGTAACTCTGAGAGTAAACCCACTTAACCTGCTAAGCTACCACCAAAGACAAGGAGACCACCATGAGATTAAAGAACTTTATAGTCCTTTTTCTATAGATTAGAAGTATCTTTTATGATAGCTTGTAAAATAAGCATCATCACAGCAGGATGGCTTGGGAAACAGGAGTCGTATGCCCTGGTTGTTTTCTCCTCCAATTTATTGCAACTCACTTTGTTCATCTGAGGCTCCACCACCACAGCAGCTGGCTTCTGTGGGGGAGTTCAGGTATCACTAGCAACGTGGTTGTGGTCACTATGATCAGGGAAGAAACATCTCAGCTTCCTGAGATCGTTTTGCCATCTGTGCTGGCCCTTGTGCCACTAACTACCCATCTGCTCTTTCCACGTGGCCAGTTACAAACCAGTCAACATTAGGGGGCTGCAACCAGTTTCCCCTCCCATACCTTAATGCCCAGTTCTGACTGTACATGAAGTGCACATTGTTGTATGTAGTATATGCTGCAAAGTGGGTTCTATGGAGATTGCAAAAAGCAATAGCAACAAAACTAATTCCGGTGAGAAAAATTAATCACATGCATATTTGTAGGACTGGGTCCCACACAGTATAAGCTGCAGCTAAAAAAATCAAAGAAAATTAGTGAAAAAATGAATTAATATAAGCGTGCATAATTAAGAACAAGCACACTGTCATAATTTTCAACCTTTGGAATATGTGGAAAATATTCTGTAGAGAATGGGACGATTTAGCACATCATTTGCAATCTTAAATGCTTTCCTTAATAGAAACAAAGGAAGAGTAATCACACAGAAAGCTATTTTATAAAAAAGCAGAGCTTGTGCCCGACCCAAGAAAGCAGGCAGACCTCCACTGCCTGTTAATCAAAGAGAACAGAATGAGAAGAAAAGAGAACTGTAGGAATAAGGGATAGATACAATGAAAAGCTTGAAAGATTAAAAGCAGATATTACTCAGTTATTACTTTTGCAGAAATATCAAAGCATAATTATGCTGTTTTCACACATTGTTATTTGACTTTCTGTGGAATTAAAATGAACACAATTAATAAATAAAAAGTATTCAGTTAAAATAGAAGCCTGGGGAAGCTTTTTACAACTGCAGCTAAATTGTTGTGGAGCTTTCTCCGCCCTCATATATCATTTGTATCTTGAATATATTAACTTTGAGTTAGGCATAAAGAATTGCATTATTATCAGTCACATTATAAAAGCAGACTCTGTATAAACATGTTGAATCACTCTGGCAGATACATATAAGATAGGCTGCAAAAATTCAAGTGCAGGATACAGAACAGCATGAAGAGCTCTCCATAAAACATTCTCCTCTTGATCGCCATTTAATTATAGTGTCTACTTGGTTTCCTTTTCAATTTCTTTCCTTCTACCACCTCTTCTACTAAAATCCTCAGCCTAATACACGGATGTAATGGTTTTAGTGGTACGTTAATTGGCTTGGTCCCATTTCTAATGCAAGTAGTCAGCACGCCAAGGGACAGCCTTGTCACACTGGGGAGGTGATGTTCACCTGCTTCAGCAAACCCACAACACCATCACAGTACTATCAATAACTGCATTGAAATGAGCACTCTGATCTTCTGCTTATACCCTCTCCTTCCAACAACACAACTGACTCCTAAGCAAGACATTTGCAAATAAAAAATAAACCCCCCAAAATATTTAAAATATTTAAAAAATCAAATTTATTACAGTCATTTGAAACATTTATGGTCCAAAGGGCATAACTGCTGTTTTCTTTGTCAATCTGACAACTGCAAATACACTTTTGTTTCTTAAAATGACTCACAGAGAATGAAAAAAAAAATAAAAAGAGGAGGAAAAAAAGTTGAACCTACTCTATCTAAAATCTCTAAATACATTTTCTTCTGCTTATTGGTTCTACTTTCAAAAATTCCATTCTACTTTCTATGTTACAATAACACTCTCTTCTTGCCATTAATATTGTGTTCAGTGAAATGCTAATATTTTTCAGTTCACTGTCAGAGAGAACTAAATCTACAGCAAGCTAATCTGCCATAAAGTCATGTTTTATACACATGACTACAAATTGAGTTTTACACTCCATGGAAAGCAATCTTCCATCTTTAAGGGTATCATGAGACACAGAATTAGATCTATTCTTCTGGCATTACTAAATCATAAGATGAAATATAATTTGACGTGCAAATGATATTGTAAACCCAGGGCAATGAAGCACTGAGAATGTTTTTAGTACTAAACTTACTTGTTTGCTCAGTATTAAGAATCTTTGAGAAAATTAGTCTCCATTTATAACAGAAGCAGCATTACATAATATTTTTTTTTCCATAACACAGGTCCTAGACTAGAGATTGAGAGCCTGCATGAATTTATTTCTAAATTGGGTATCTGAGTTTAAACATGTGTTTCTCATCCTTTAAACTCAGGAGATGTGAGCACTGGGAGTCTGTCACAACCACCACTTCTATTTCAGATACTCAAAGTAATGTCTTTTGAATCTGGATATCATTTAGAGTTGCTTTTACTTGTCAAGTTTCCAAACAACTTAAAAATAAACCAGCTAATGTATATTTCTGCTTACACTGGGAACAGGTTTCTGGTCACTCGATCTCACCAAAGCAAGCAGGGGAGTATTGGCAAAGTGCTCATGGAATTGCTTTATCAGGTAAAAGGAGATACCACTGGAAGGGTTGTTAAGTGCTGCCTCCTCACAATACTAGATGTTATCTTCAAAGATGGAAATGATTCCTACAGCATCACCCTGGCCACTTATTTACTTGCATTTATAGTCCAATCTTAGCAAGTCCTGGAGGTGGACCAGATTCTCCTTGTAACCCTTTGTGTACTTTAAATGTCTTAAAACAGCACCGTCCTCTCTCTTTCCATCATCCCTTAAATAGACAGAAAGACGTCCCAATAGTTGTATTCTGGCATGGCGTAATTCTATTCTTTGCCAGTTTAAACCCAGTAATCCCAGTTTAAACCAGAAGGGTCAGTACCCCCTTTTGTACCACTACATTATCATAACAAAAAACCAAACCAAACCAAAACAAAACAAAATTTAAAAGCCTTTCTAATGCCCTTTCAAGATGCAAAAAGATAAGAGCATCAGAGTCAGACAACTCTTCAAGCAGCATAAATGTTGTCCTTCAGGACTTATTTTGTCCAGTGTTACTACAAACCCTCTTGGTGTTTATTCCTTTTCAACAAAGATATGGGGCAAGTTACGCCAGGGCCACCTTCTATTCTGCTGTGCTGCCCATCTTGAACGTTGCTCTTTTCTTCCATACTTCCAGAAGAAGTATCCACACTTGGAGAGTGCCCACAGGGGGAATGGCACAGCCCACTTCCACAGCAGAACAGACTCCTTGTTCAGAGGCAGACAAGGCATCCTGGGGACATCTACAGATAAAGGGAGTGCCATGCTACCAGTGCCTTATAAGCTCACCTCCAATTAATGCCCATTAACTTCCCAATGCAGAGCTGTTTATCACTCATTTTCCTCCTCTTCTACTGCTTCCTAAAAAAGTACTTCTCTGAAGAGAGGCATTAACCCATAACTTGCTGCTCTGGGTAAATCAGAAAGGTGATGGAATTTCAGCACTCTGCAGTTTATGACAGAGAAGTAGCCAAGTTCATGTGGCTGAGCTGAGACTAGCTAGAGGTAGAAAAAAATCAACAAACAGGACAAATATTCAAATCTGTATTCATGCATTTAAAAAGAATTCAAGTTTTCCACTTGCTTAGCCTCTTTTTGTTGCCAGTCAGCTACTGTCAATCATTACCTGATTAGGTGGCATTTTTGCATTAATTTCTAAAGAAACGAACCTTACATTTTGATAATCTCCCCCAACAAAAGATGAGGTTACTCCCACTTCTGAAGGTGAATGCAAGTGGCATTATCTAAAGATGGGTCCAAGCATGAAAACTGGCCAGTGGATCACCACATGAACTGTAAAACTTCAGTGCCACTCTCCAGAACTAACTCCTGGCTCTTTGAAGGAATCAGCCAAGCAGGGCAGTGGAAGAATGATTAAAAAGTGACTGCACATCATTTTGCATCCACTGGAATGCTAATTTTTGGACATAATAGGAAAATATGGCCAGTGTCAATCAATGTACTTAGTTCCACTGCATGCATGGACACTGATGGAATTGTATGACATGGCATCTAGATCACCCAATGCATTTCTTTTCATGGAGAAGTGAAAGAGAAAACATTGCTAATTGAGACAGAGGCACACCTTATGGCAGACTAACACATGGTGCAAACAGCTCTTTGATGTTTATATAATGTATTTCTTCAAGAATAAGCAAGTTCATTCTTTCATTAAGAGTAACACTTTGAACTTAAAATAGCTCCTTTTCATCAGAAGACTATGGAACATTATACAGAGATGGTGAAGTTTATTAGTATAGTTTTACACAGGGAGAAACTGAGGCCAAGAGAGATTAAGGGAGTTACTTGAATTTTTCTCAAGACAGCTCAGAATACAACTCATTTATCCTGATTCCAAAACTGTGCTTCAAACTACCAGACTGTGCTGATATCATTGAAAAAATTCAAGCCCAAATGCACTACTGTTTGACACTGTCTTAGAAAGTTTTTTGCTGAAGTCTGAAGAAAAATGAGTCTAAACACAAAAGCCAAATCCACCAGATCCTGAATCCATCAGATGTAAGACGGTGAACATTTTCAATTTTGTTCTTCTCTTTTTAAAACGTCTTCGAGGTAAGACCCATTGCTCACCTCTGTGCCAGAAGATATTTTGCCCGTGGATATGATTAATGTGTATATATTTAGGAACAGAGATACAATGTGAAATGTAGGCTATTAAAGCACTGTGATATTTTATAGATATGTATTGCATTTACACGCAAAATAATAGAAGCAGCAGAATTGCTCAAGTGATGCGTACAGCACATCTTGGGAAAAAAAAAAAAAATGCATCCAAATCTCAGGTTGTTCTTGTTTCAGCTCTGAAAGATACACGTTCTGTTTTCTATTAAATTTTAACAAAAATGAATCCAGAGCACTTGTTACAAAGGGTGGCTGGGGCACAGTGAACAAGAAGAAGCAGCCCTACCTAAAGCATTTCAGTCGTTACTCCTTTAAAACCTTTACACTCATAAAACCTGCTATTTTTGTGCCCCAGGTCATGGAACAAAATCCTGGGCTTTTGAGAGCGTTTGGACACATGGAGGGAGGGAAAAGAAAGGTGGCAAAATGGGGATGTGGGCAAAGACGAGGGCAATCAAATCTCATGCTTTATACTGTATGATAGGAAGTATCAGCTGTGAATACAGCTTTATATTTCCAAAACTTCAATCAGCAGAACTTACTCTTAAGCATCAGGTTAAGGTCACTACAATTACAAAGATATAAAAGGTACTAGACCACTTCTACAGGAAAAAAAAAAAAAAAAAAAAAAAGTTCTATTTTCCTCCTCACTCCACTTCCCTGTCCTTTTTTAATACCAATTACATTAAAACCAGAATATTTTACGTATTTTTAAAAGTTAAAATGTCTCCTATACTTTATTTGCTTTGCACAATTAGCTTTAAGGTAACCATGGCATTTCTGAGCTGAAGCAAAGCCAATGTCAACTATGCATATTAGAGCACCTCTTCTATTTTTACTGGAAGGATGATATGCACTCTAAATACAATGTTTTTCACAGATCTCTTATGCTGCACTGACATATTTAACTTGCAGTTTTAGAAAACTTGATGAGCAAGTGATGAACCACATCAGATCAGAACTGTGGTTTTCTTTGGTAACTCTGGTGCTTTTCAAAGGAAGGCTTTGGGAAGAGTATAAGAAAAAGAAGGAATCAGTAGTACAAATCATAAATACTGAATTGTTTGGAATTCATGGTATTTCTCAGCTGCTCCTATTTTCCCCTGCCTACATTTCTTAAAGAGCATGCATGAAGGCTGCAGCTGCAGACTTCTTTATCTCCCTGGCCAAAACTCTCAGGAAGAAAATCCCATCTACTTCAGGCTATAAATAAATGAATTCCTGCATTCAAATAGAGACATCATAAAGTGGGGGGGTGGGGAGGGGGGAACACGGAACAACCAAATCCAAAAAGCAGAAAAGTTGTCACCTTCTTTTCACAACAGTCTCAGCCCAACTTGTTTCAGTCCAGTACATTGTTATTCATACCCATCCTTTTTTCTATAAATATTTGTCTTGCATTTGCCAGGACTTATATTTAAAAAATGAAATTCTATTTGGGCTTTTGCAGTACAGGAGGCTATTATATATACATTATCCTTATGTGCATGATTGGGGAGAATAGATGATTTGTGAAGTTATCTATTATGGGGAATAATCAAGATTAATGAGCCCTATGGCACTTGCTGAATGCCTCCAGAGATTTATTACTCAGGTTGTTCGTTTTTCTTGTTATGTTGGTGCTGTCAAGAGTCCTATAACAAATGCAAACACAGACGTGTATTAATTGCAAATGTGGAACACGGCTACTGTGATGTTGCTAAATACTTACAACTCTGCTGCTTGTACAGCATCTGCACGGGCTAGAAGATTTCTTATCTGCCAGGTTTCTGATAAACGCTCTGCTTTAGTATAGAATGCAATTTTGTCTTAAATGACTAAAAAGATAAGGTGGGAAGAGATTAAAGCGGAAAGGGAATTCTGTTTCCACCTTACTTCTAATAATGCAGGCTCTGGGCAGAACTGGGTGAGAGAGTCCTGGGCTTTCCCAGAAAGGATGTTCAACCAACTCTGGAAGAGTTGTGCTCAGGTACATTTCAAAACAAGATTTTAAACAGTCCATTAATTGTGGCATAAAATATCTTTCTTAAGAAACACATGAGCTCTGTTTTACTGTCAAACCTGCCTAAAGATGCCACTATAGGACGCATCTGTCAAAATGCTAATACCTCTTTCATCAGCTGACATTCCTGCTTTTCCGTGGAGATGTCAGCTGCCAGAAAGCTCCACAGTATCAACAGGAGGATCACTGAGACCCCTGAGCCTGTTAAGTTATTTACAAAAAGCTCAGTGTGTTCTGAGAAGTTTAGTAGACACACTTCTCAAATGTAAAAATGTTCAAGGATACCTCCTCATTTATTTTAAGTAATTTTTTTTCCTGTGTTCTATCACTTTATCATATCAGTGCCATTGGGCTGACAGTTGCCATGCTCAAACATATGTCATTCATCATGAATGGACAAATTTAAAATATTTCCAAAAAAAAAAGGCCACTGGGAAAAAAAGAAATGAACATTAAAATGGGAAGAATCAATGTTACCTTAAATGTTCCCTGTGCTGAATCTTAAGTTCAAGCAATGCAACATTGACCTAAAGTAATGCCAAAGTAGTTCATGAATGCTAATGAAATACACAGCATGTGTATCTCGGTGTCACGATGTCTGGAGCTCTACTCTTGAAGGAAGAAGTTGTTCTGCCAATTTTCTTCTTTATTAACACTGATGTTGACAGACACCTTATCCCTTCCAGCCTTGTCACACAGGATTTGCACAAGGGCCACCTCCCAAGTGCAGACATTCACAGGTCTCTCCTGTGCTCCCTGGTGTGAGTTCAAATCAGAAGGTGCAGATATTTCATGTTTACGCATTCATACATAAAACCACATTTTTACTTCCCAGGCAGATGTTTTTCTGATTCACCATGCTGGCATAAACACAGAATGTGTGGGATGATGGTAATAGCTCCGTACTAGTAACGTATAGGAGGATATAATAATGTATCAGCAAACAGTGTTATCATGAAAATATATCGAGCCCTTCTCTCTCAAAATAGCACCGTATGTGAAGACCTGGAAGGACCCACTAAATTCTTTCCTGGAGGAAAAGAAATCCAACAAAAGCTATTTAAGACAAGCACGTAGTTGCAATTTCAGGTTGGTAAGTCACTATGTTACAGTTTGAAAACATCTGGGAGAGCCTACAGGGAAGAAAAAAAATCCCCGAGTACTTTCACCATTATTTTGTTTTGTTTTACTTACACATTTTCTATGGGCCTCTGTAGAAGACAGGCTACTCGCTTAGGTGGACATGCAGTTTGCTCTGCAAAGCTGTTCATATGCTTTTACATAGCTGGTGCTGAAGTTTAAATAGCTTTAAAAAATATTTAGTCCTCTTTTTTTCAGTCACAAGTTAAACAGCATCATAGTCTGGCTACTAAGCATTGCTCCAGGAACAGAAGTCCTCTGTATCTCATCTGGAAAATAATTTCCTATAAAACCTCAAATCCTCTCCTTTCTCTATTCCCCACTCCTTACTTTTATAACTCTCCAGATTCAGAAGACAAAACACTTTTGGGGATGAGAAGCTGTGTTTTTGTGAAATCTGAGGGTATGTTTTGGAGGCACTGCAAGCAGTACTAGCACTGCTAACACCAAAAAATGAGAAATGTTAACAAGTCCTTTGAAAGGAATGGAAAGGATATTGTTTTTATTAAATAACTACCTCCCCTCATTTTATTTCTGATCAGAAATAAAATACAGCAGAAGTTTGTTTCAGTTAGGTCCTCCTTTAATAATTAATTTGCTATGCAACAGGGTTGTGTCAGATTTAGAAATACAGAATCACAGAATCATATGGGTTGGATGGGACTTGTGGGGATCATCTCATCCAACACCCTGCTAAAGCAGGGTCATCCAGAGCTGGTTGCACAGGATCACGTCCAAATGGGGTTTGAATCTCTACAGAGAAGGGGATTCTATAACCTCTTTGGGCACCCTGCTCCAGGGCTCTGTCACCCTTAAAGTTTTTCCTCCTACAGATTAGAGAGTCATCCCCAACTATTAATCTGCTTTTATTTCTCTTAATATTTTAGAAAAATGCAAAAACCTGGAGATATACAAAAAGGAAATTATACCATAGTCTCAAATATTTTTTTAAAAACCTACTCAAATAGATGGGTATTTATTGGCAGACATTAAAACAAAAGGAAAAAAAAAAAAAGAAACCACGTTACTAAATTCTACACCAATGTAATTCTTTGCCTTTGGGTGCTACTCTGCCTTACAATGAAACAAGTTTTTGTATACTTGCTACCCAGACTGATAGGTACTGTCTGAACAACAATTTCCCTATTTCCTTAAGTGTTAACCATTTGTAGCAGTAATTTGTATAACTTCAGGCAGTAAGTTAACATGAGACAGCTATTGGAGAGAAAATTCAGACATATGCAAAACAGAGACAACCATTCTTATTTTTGCATATGTGTTAGCAATCGAGGGGGAAAACCTGTTATATCTGTTTAGAAAACCTGGAGCTGAACAAGTCTCACTGCATATATTATCAGGCTGCCAATGGATTATGGATGCTCCAAAGACTAAGGCAATGTGTGCAAATTCAGTCATGAGACTGGCATGATGTCATGCAATGTAAAATTATTCTTCAAGTCAAAGACTAGATGACATGACCAATTAGCAGAAATGGAATCACTTTTCCTTAAAACACCTTCTTCCAAAGGCTTCTCAAGAGTCAACGACCTCAGACCAACCTTCACTGATAAAATGGTACAGGAATATCTACCAAGTAAAGAGTTTGGCCCTGTTTTCTCAATAGTCACCTGGAAGTATGCGAAGGTTCCTCTGAAGCCCTTCTCATCTCCAGGCTGAATGAGACCCAGTCCCTTGCATTGAACAATGGTGGGAAGACAACAAGCAATATATAGAAGTTACAAGAAGAGTATCTTACTGGATGGTAGGAAAAATATTTTCCCAATGACAGCAGTCAACCACTGGAACAGGTTGCCCAGAAACACTATGCAGTCTCCATCTTGGGAGGTTTTCAAGATGCAACTGTATATCAAGACCTGAGCAACCTAGTCTGATCTCACAGCTAAGCCAGCTCTGAGCAGGAGATTGGACTAGAGATCTCCTGAGGGACCTTCCAACCAGAGTTATCACATGATCTATTACTACAAGCAGCAGGAGCACTTAGTAATAGCTTACAAAAATGAGAAGTGACAACAGAAAGCCATCACATCATGAAGGGATGAAACTGAAATATCAGAGAGTATGAAAAAAGTGAATTCTTTTTCCAGGGGCAGCATAACCTTCTCTCATGAACCACAGCAGCACCACAGCAGCAGCTCAGTTTTATGTGACAGGATAGAGAGTATCAAAGTCTTTTGGTTTTGATAAATTATGAGCCACCTACTAGTGAAGAACAACTTCCTTGCAGAGGCTAAACATCACCAGATCATCTGAGATTTCATTCAGAAAGCCCATTCTGCTTTGCTACAAATGGCAGTTTGCAGCAATTAGGGATTGAGATTTTTGCTCTCTGCATGTGACGTACTGGACGTAGGAATGAGCAACAGATATTTTATAGTGCCTGATAACCTCAGCATCCTCGGAAAGCAGATACTTGATTTCTCCGCACATAAAAACAGAAGAGAAAGCTCTATGCAGGTTATATCAAATTGCAAACTCAGCTCGTACTTTAAGCACAGGAAAGTTATTCTAGAAGAGCTGATAGTATATCTGCATGTCAAAACCATAAAAGTGAAAACTAAACCAAAGTAGCATACTCTCTAGGACATGCAATTAAACGTGCAGGTAAAGAAGTAGGAGTCATCCAGAACATCACATCACTGTGGTTGAAGTTACAGAAAACTATTAGCAGCCCCTAAGGAAATGCTTTTAGGGTAACTTGGTATTTGGTATAAATAAAAGCAAAGCCCAAGTGAACGCTAAGTGTGTAGTTTGGAATCACTTCCTGCCAAAAAAATTTGAAAGACAGACTAAATTATAAACAACCTGAGACAAAAGCTACTAACTTGTAGCCATTGGCCAGATTGATTCCAAATGTTCAACTACACATTTCAATCACCTTAAAAAACAAAGTGGTCAGACACCATCAGACTTTCTAGATGATGATGTGCTTCAAAGTCCAAGAACCATCAGTGAATAGCTCAAACCTACAAATCATCTATATGAGTCAATAGTGTAAAAAAAGAATTTTATTTCTTTTATGTCTTCAATGAGATTTTCCTAAAATCTAATCACTGCGATACCCTCAATCTTTTAAAGTATCTTAATGCTTTCACTACAATTTGAACCCTATAATGGGGCCATGTAGCAGGCAAGACAGACAAAGGAAAAAGTAAAACACGTGGCACTGGAAGCATAAAAGGTTCATAGATGTCAGAAGGGAGTTTTGTGTGGTTCCAGGGAAAGATGAACAGATGACATGAAGATGTGGCTTATTCAGACAGGCTTCGTTTCATACAAAGCTGTGAAGTTCAGACATTTGTCATTTGTTATAATGTTTGTAAAGCACAACTAAAGATCAATTCTGTAGGCTGGCTAACTGCTACCTGCTGACTGCTTAACAATGCCTAATTAGTCATATATGTATATGTGTTTTGGGTTGGTTTTTTTTACAGGTTAATGCAATTAACAACAGCAAGCTAAAGACATAGAATAGTATGCCAGCAGATACAGAGGCACTACACACAGAGCCCTAACTGCTTGCAGATGTTCAAATAAAATATAAAGGTCCCCCACCTTTGCTGTGGACATTAAAACTGTTATTTCCAAGACTGATGGGAAGTATTTAACTGCTTTCCAGAGATGCCTAAAAATAATACCTAAAAACATCACTGCACAAAGAAATGCAGCTCATAAGACACCTAGTAATAATTTATTTTTCTGTGCTACACTTTCAAGCTGTGTATGTCCACATAGGTATCTGTGCTATACTTCCAGGCTGTACATTCAGAGCCTTTGGAGTAAACATCATACTGATCCAAATATCACCTTGTCTTTTAACTTTGCCTTCTTTTTCCAGACATTTTGAGCACAAAAGTAGCAAGGATCACCCTCCCATTGCGAGACATAACCTGTGCTTCACAGATGGGAAAATTAAGGCACTAACGCTCAGACTGATTTCACTGAGCTACAGAAGCCTCAGTAAGTACCACATTAGTAACCCAGCCATTCTCCCTTCTTTCTACAGTCCATAATAAGAAACAAGGCGACCAGACAGCCCTGCCAAGGATTTTTAGGTAAACAGACTCGTGTTCCAGGTTCTGTGAGGTGTGGAGAGCATTAACCCTATTTGATACACTTGCTGCACATTGATGCATTTAGGGAAAGTGTAGCATGACCCAGACACTTCTACTCACCTAAAATCTGACTCAGCCCCTGCAGGACTTTCTCCACTGCCATAGGCTAGGACAAAAGGACTACTAAATCTGTAAACATAGCCCAGAAGAGACGAAGTGGTAGGTCAATAGCAGATAAAGGAATAAAAGCAGGACTCAACTCCCAGACTTCAGTTTCAAATGCCAGATCATGTATTTTTTAAATCCTCTTTAGCTTCTATATTCATCTTCATGCCAAATGGTACAGTCTGAGTGACATTGACCTTTCATGTACAGGAAGCTATACAGAGAGAAATGATGGGGACAGTCATTAAATTCCTAGTTTTTAAAATTTTGGCTGGAATTGAAATCCAATATTGAGTTGGTTAAATAAGACTGTCAGAAAGAATGAAAACCTGAGTAATACCTACCAAAAATCAGGCCTTTTCTTCCACTTGTTGGGAGTGAAAATTTTCCTATCTATTCTTGGCCATTAGTTAAAGGCAGTAAATATAATTCTCAATTTGCTCAGCAAAAATTATGATCTCTCTCACAATGTGGAAAAATGACATTTCTTCTTTCTTTCAGGTTGTTCAACAGGCTAAAGAACAAGAATTCCTAGAAAATGCCTACTGCTGAAGGATAAAAAAAATATTGTGGGGAATCTAAAGAGAAGAAGAGTATCATTGAAGTGCTGCAGAGTCTTTAAAGTGCAGTTGAAGACTCAGAGCAAAAGCTTTGAGGCTGGTGCACACAGGTCAGTCAGCACATTCAGAACTTGACGAAAGTGTTTTGGGGGAGATGAAATAACTGTATGACAATATTGTGCTGGGCACTATCAGTTTTGTTATGGAAAGAGCTGAAAAATGTTTTGATCAAAGTTGCCTTTCTATGCTTGCTATAGCTACTGAAACACAGAATGGAAGGGGAAATAGTCCTGGCTTGCTCAAACCTGCAGCACTACAAAGCTGGCTGGAAGCATTAGTAAGTTTTGATGTTTCGGGGTGTTTTTCTGTTAGTTTTTCTGTCTTTAAGTATCAGATATGATCTCCACCTACAGACTATACTCACCTTGAATGCAATTCAGCTAAATTCCTTGGGGTATAACATTTGGCTTATACCTGTATTAAAAGTACCAAAAACCACACAAAAAACTCCATGATCCTCAACTGAATAACTCTCAAAAGACCCTCACAGCTTTTACCACTGTCCATAGGTAAATTGAGGCACAGACACAAAAAAGAGCCCTCTCTAAAGCCTCATGAAATCTGCAGGTGGAGCTGCAGCTAGGGCACACCAGGTACTTCTCTCCCCTTCATCATCCTGTGGGCTTCACATTACAGAGTGTTCTCCCAAAAGTCATCCTTAAAATCATGACTTTTCATATTTTTTTAATTCATTTTTAGGCCTGGATTCTTTGTATGCAATGATCAAAATAAAAAATAGATTGGTAGCCTACCATACTGAGCATTCACTGAAGCAACGATGGAAGTATTGAGAAGTGAGAGAACTGGGAAATGCAGACCTGGGGTGCATCATCCATCCCAAGGCAGCGTGGAATAGGCCCAAAGTGCTGGAGATGCTGGGCGTGGTTTTCAGTGCTGCATAAAGCAGGGTTATCATGGTCTTCGCCCCTCACCCCATCCTTTAAATACATGCTCTTCAGTTTATTCAGTACTCCAAACTCTGTGACTTCATTTCTTTTGTCTATGGCACCCGACAAATTAGGACCTCAGTCCCTTCTTGGGAGCCCCTTAGAGCTACCACAAAACAACAGCTTTAATCTGTTTTATCGGGTCCTAGTGAATGAAGCTTTAGAGGGTATTTCTTGCCTGCTCTGCCAACTAGATACTTCATAAAGTGAAACAGAATCTCTGCTTCCTTCAGGGCACCTGCTTTCAATTACAGAAAACATACGGCACCTTCAGATTTTTCAGCTTTCAACAGCTGTGCTTTGCAGGTACAATTTGTTGCATTCAAATTACTGCTAAACCTGCAGAATGGTGTCGAGCTTTTGAGGGCATGCTTGAGAAATACCAGAGATGGACAGAAAGTAATGGCATTTGCAATCACTTTATAATGACTGATTAATGACTGTTCTGAACCAAATGCTTTAAGTTGTTTAGAAACTTCACCTCACTCCTCTTGGAAAGTCCATTCAGCCCCAGCTTGATTGGAAACATCACCTCTACCCTGTAGTAGACAAACACCCTGACTTTGCTATCCAGCCAAATATAACAGTCACATGCCTTCCTCTAAAAGATAATGCTATAAATAATACCTTTAAAAAGGAAAACAGCCTTTTATAACCAGTCAGTCACAGCTGGTCACTACACTGGGATGAGACAGTGACAGCTACAGGTTTAATTCCATTTTCTGCTTTAGTTTAAACACGTCAGTTGAGGACACAGACTTTTACTCTCCCACCTTTTTCAAACAGCACTGGTCAATACAAAAAGCACCAGCTCATCTGAGTAACCCCTCAGGTCTTCTCCAGGCTGGTGCTACATGACATAAACCTGAGTGCCCGTATGTAGACAGACATCCAGGCACACTGATGGCAGGAATCTCAGTTTAACCATCCTTGTGATGTTCTGTTACTCAAGTTCCTGCTGCTACCCTACCAGATCCTTATTTCAGCTGTCACCCTGTCAGAGCTGGTGCTTGCCAAATCACATAAGCTAAACTATAGCTTGCTTATTGGTTCTACTGGGTCTAGCTCAGGAAAAACTTGCTCCTAGGGAACACAAACCAGCAGCCACGAGGTCTAATTAGGAGATAAAAAGGGGTAAGGAGAAGCAGCAAATGAACAGCGAACACTATGGTTACAAAGAATAACCAGGAGGAAACATTTCCTACTCCTAGACCTGTAAGAATAGATTTTCATGGACAGATGGATGAGAGATCTGTGGCAGAACAGGACTCACAGGAATACAATCTGGAAGCTACACTCCGGGATCAAATCCAGTTGGTTTACTATGTAGTGATGGCTACTGGAGGATTTAGGCATTTATACCCTTTATTATGAAGTTTCTATTATTTTATTAATTATAACTTCATTATGTTATGTTATTTCATATTTATTTACAAGGATCATCCTTCTGCTTAAGATGAATTCTGGTCCACCGGAATTTGAGTGACTTGGCATAAAATCACAAGACATTTGCTATGGGGGGGATCTGTGCTCCTTTCTCACCTTTTCACAGCATAATATGCTGCTAAGGCCAGGTGCAAGAGAGAAATAAAGACCACAGAAGAAATCAACTACTATGCTTAGATAAATCATGCCTTAAGAGGAGATTTTTAGACTCAAACTTAGAAAAAGAAACTAGAAATCAACATATTTTTTAGTTAATGTAAGGAAAATCCCCCGAATTAGTGTCATACCATGGTTTACACCTTTAACTTGGATTCAGCTCTGGACTTCTGTATCCTAGAGTTCTGCTTCAGGAGGTTGAAGCAGTAGGATGGGATTCAGGTTCATCTTTGCATTCCAAGGAGGCTATACCTCCCATGTTTGGATCAGGACTTTTTCTAATTTAATTATATTTGCACTTGGATGCAAGTTAAGTCACAGCTCAACCATTAACTGTGCTCTGCTATGGCATCCACCTCTCTATATTTGACTTCACCGACTGCCTAATGTTTTGCAGTGAGTTTTTGATAAGTGTGTGTTTGCAGATTTTGATGACAGACTAATAACACCAAAGGAGGCTCCAGGAATGTTCTAAGTAAATATTATGTGTATATTTTCTCAACAGCGTCTGCCTACCAACACCTTCAGTGCTGCAAAATCTTATCTAGAATACGTCTGCTTTGTGTTTGCACTAACCAACACAGTCCGTACTACTAAGCAAACCATTATTTGATTAAAACATTATGCAGAACATAATTCCAGGACACACAGTCCTGTGGCTCTGAAGAGGTAGCAGTTTCTATTTCTGTCTTGCAAAATTCTGCTTGCCATCATTAGGTATTACTTCATCAATCATAATGAAGAATGAGTCGATGCAGGCCTTTACCTGGGCCAGGAACTTCTTAAGGTATTTTAAGAAACTGTTCTCCTTCCCTTGTCTTCTCCCTTCACTATTGTCATTCCCTATTTAGGTCTAAAATTCACAAGAGGATGGATGCCTGCAATGTAGATCCAGCTGCAAATTATTTGAATTTGCAAGAACTTCAGAGCGGGCATCTTCTCTTACTGTGTCAAGAGATGACAGAACATCAATGCAGGGAAGATGCTCAAGCTTGGTGGAGAGCAGATGTTAGGCATCTGAACTTTTTCTAGTAATTTATTATATTGTCATCTTTTCAGCTGCCACCAGCAGATGGTTTAACAGTTTGTAGTAGTAGCCAAACTGAAAAGAATTTGAGTAGTGCCGCTGACCGCATTAAATGAACAAGAACTCATTAGGGCATTATCCTCTCCTCTAAAATATGAGAATTGTATTCCACGCTCAGCCATGGACTTCCTGGGGACATGTTTCATTTGAGGTATAATAACCATACACTCTAAACTATGGCAGTCGCCTATATAAACCATATACAAAATAAATTTAAGCTAAGCTAGTTACTAGTAACAGCTGTGAAAGCACAGGCTCTGAAACTCATCTGCTGCAGACAAATCTCTAATCTCTTTGGCTCAGATTTATTAAATCTATGTGTGCAGGATTTCCTATTTAGTCCGTGAAAAGAAATAATCATTTCAGAGGGCAATTCAGACTTCAGGTGGAGTGAAATGGAGGTAGCAATGTCCTTCCATTGACTAGAGAGGCATCCTAGGGCAAATGCAGATAAATACTCTCTATGTGTAAAGGAGGATAACAGCTTTTTCACAGCAATATCATGAAGATGGATAGAATACGTATGGCTTAGAATAATGACAGCAATTATCTACCCCAGTTAGATCAACTTTCTTGTTTTCTGTTCAACTTCTCTGCTAACAGTATGCCAATATAAATCTGCTCCATAAAGGTAAAATATTCCCTTTCTATTTTGGCAATTTAAGGTGTTGCTAGGAGCCTTACACCAGAAAGGACACCCTGTGTCACCGAGTTTGGTCCCCAGCCAATATGGGTACATCCAAACAATGATCTCATTCATCACATTCAAGCCCTGTAGCCCAGTAAACACGGTGTTGCTGGTGCCAGTAATAGGCCACAGACTTTGTGCTGAGTCTGCACAGCCTTGGGATCCAGGCATGTCAGGCTTGCCTACACTTGTGCTGCCCAGCCCAGAGCTTTGTTTTAGCTGCTTTAGCTGTAGCAGCAATTTTCCTAATGACCAGGTGGCTTTCGCCTAATTTATTTTACTTTTGCTTATCTTTGCATAATGATGTGGTTTAAGTGTAATTGTTACACAGACAGTAGTAACAAGTAGTTACTCTGAGTAGGATGAAATATTTATGATGCCAGGATAATGACAGAGTGCAGAGGAACAGAGACATGGTCATAGCAGAGGCCTCAGAAGAGGAGACACACAACACAGTGAAGAGGAATGGACACAAGAGCTGATATCAGAGTGACACTCAAGACCCCGAGGCTATAAAACTCCACCTATAGCTGGGTAAAGAAATGCAAACCTGTGGGTTTGGGGATAAAAAAGAAAAAGTATCCAAAGTATCTGAAACATCGCATACATCATGAATCCAGGGGTAAAGCGGTGTTGCAATCAAACAAAGAAAAAGCAAGGTGTAAAAGCAGGTTAGAAAGCATAAAAATAGGCAGAAGCAGAGGTCACAGTGAGGAGTAAAGAACTGGCATCAGCATCATCATGCTTCTCATGGCAAAGAGGAAGAGACCCTCACTATCAACATACCCCTCCCAGAGAAGCCCTTGGAACCCAACAACTTGCTACAACCACTCCTCAGCTCCAAAACCTGAAGCCAGTAGCCTCACGACACATGGAATAAGGGTGAAGAGAACACCACAGAAAAGGAGTAGTTACTCAGAAGTGTGTGTATAGACATTTAAAATGTATTATTATCAAAGCCTTTTCCCCCCTCATAAAAGAATTCTTTCCTTTCCCTTAGTAAGTGTTTCTGGACTAAGAATAATTCTTGGATTAGACTGTTAAGATTTCAATTACACTAGCAATAAAATTTTGCCTTTACGAAGGATGTTTTTGTCTTCCCTGTACAAAGATTCAGAATGTAACAACCCTCAATATTAAAGCTAGTTATGCCTCTTGCCTTCATTCTTCCTACTTGACAGCCCCAAAACTCACAGCTCTGACCAATGAAAAAAAAAAACCCAAACACTACTAATTTTTTAGTGTGAATATAGCCAGTTTATATCCATTACTGTCTTCTGCTTCTCTGGAGCATTTACTCTTTCCATACGTTTCTGCAGAGTGGTCACACTCCTGTTAGGCATTGCAGATCTAACTCTTTTTATCCTCATCTGGTGGGACAGTCACAGCCCCTCTTATCTGTTCTCACTGTAGAAACCCCAGCAAGGAAACAGATATTATTCAGGAAGTTTACATTGAGACCTGATCCACCAGTCAAGAGGAAAAGTACAAACATGACAATTTCATGCTAATTTCAAACATTCGGGTTTGCTGCAGTAGTTCTTGAGTAGCAACAAAGTGAGTTGTAATAATATAACAATCATGATAATATGTTAATAGTTTTAATTGAAGTAATTTCTGTAAACAATAAGAATTACAACCTAATGTGTTAATTAATATAATTAGGAAATGTTGTGAAAATGAGTATGTAAAATGATATAACGTGCTATTCAGAGAGGTGTGTTTTACAGGGGAGGGTTCCTCCGAGCTCTCCTCGGGGTGACATTTATGGACGTTAACATACAAGGCTTCAGCAAGGTAAACAGCTGCTTCAATTTTAGTTATAATGAACATTAACTCTACATCCCCATTTCTGCTTAATTAAACCTCTGACTCTGCAACCAGTCTAGAGCAAAAAGAAAAGGTAACAGGCACTAATTGGGCCTTGTGCAATTTCAGCCTCAGTCTGCAGCCAAAGTGGGCTACCTAAACCATCCAGTGATAGGACAAGCAGCAGCGGGTGCAAGCTGGAACACAGAAGGTTCCATGTAAACATAAGGAGAAATTTTTTCATGGTGAGGGTGACAGAACCCTGGAACAGGCTGCCCAGGGAGGTTGTGAAGCCTCCTTCTCTGGAGACATTCAAAACCCACCTGGACGCTTTCCTGTGTGACCTGATATAGATGATCCTGCTCTGGCAGGGGGGTTGGACTAAATGATCTTCTGAGGTCCCATTAAAACCAAGTTTCTGTCCTAGTCCCCTCTGCCAGCCTTCCCAACAATTTCTGTGAAGCCAAATCATGTGCACACAGCATAAAAAAAAAAAAATATGGATCACACAAAGTGAAAGATTAAATTAAGTGCCTTTTTTACACTTGTCCAAGTAGTCACTACCTTATATAACGTAAAGCAAAATAACTCCAGAACAAACTAAGAAACTCACAAAAGTCTCTCATGAATCCTCCTGCCAGACAAGTTGACAGCAAGCTCCTGTGCTTTTTGATTAATCTTTACCCTCCCCTAGAGAGGATCGTAACTGTGCCAGCACAGAGTTCAACACCAAACAAGCACACTGAAGAGACAGAGAAGGAAAGAACATACAACCTGCTTTCTAAACGCTCATGTTTTTTACATGTGATGCACCTACTAATAGAGAAAACCTTAAAAACCACAGTGCTGTGCCCCAATTGTCTTTTGAAGAGCACACAGCCTCCCTGTACAAAATGTCCCCCCTTCCTCCTCACGACATGCATCAGTCAGCACCGACCAGCTTCATCTGAGAGGAACCAAGGACCTGATGTGACACAGCACAGACTTCTCCTACCACACTTACAGAGGAGGGAAAAAATAAAAAATAAAAAAGAGGAACTTGTGCCTTAGAGGACACAAGATAATTTCACATTATTCTGTTAATGAATCTTTAAAACAAGATAGAATAAGAAAAATCACTGAAATACCTCACAGCCCCTTAGATCTGGAAGTGACAGCTGCAGCCTCTCTTGAACTGCCTCTCTTCACGAGCATGCTCCTGAAGGTTCCTTTCTGACCTACAACCTTTATCTGAGCTTCCTTTGTGGCTTAGCAATACAAAAAGTGTCGCCTAATCGTTACGCTTAAACCATTCGCTTGCTGCTTAACTTTTTTTTTTTTTCCCCTGCAGCTGAAAGATGTGAATTCACAAATCTAGCAGGCAAAAGCTAGGAAAAATATCCTGCAGTTTGTTAGAAACACAAATAACCCTTAATATAAGTATACATATTAACTTGCAGAGCAGTAATAGTCAGTTGGGATTTACACACACAACTAAGTTCATCAGCAGAAAGCACCATTTTGTAGCTCTCTGAAGGAAGTGGTAAATACCGTGCACGCTCTTCGCCACTTCATGGGAGGCTGGCTACCTAAGCCCTGAACTGAGAGCAGACCTTAAATATAAATCACTTAATTGCTCATTTTATTTGATACCTAAGTACTTCAGTCTAATAAAGTTAAGCATTAAAGGATTACAATGTGACAAATTATACACCCATCTCATAAAAGAAATATCACTGAAACGGAGATGAATCTGAAAGGCTCTCAGTAACGTACAGCTTATGTCTAATTTTAGATGATTCCTCAATCACTGGAGAGTTTGCAGTATACACAGCCAACCCAGCTCAATCAACTGACTTCTATCTCCATGACTCCAGGTCACATTATCTCATGAATGAACCGTTATGTAGGTCAGTCAAGAGTCATCTTCTAATTGAATGCACGTTTCAGCCTTGGCATTTATGCTCTAGATATCAAGGCTGTAGACAATTGGGTGAGTCAAAAGAAAATATCAAGGAAGGGGCTGTGATAATTAGGCTTTGTTTCAGACAACAAGCACGGGAACAGATGCTAGCAGAAGCTTGTATATAGCTGGTTTTGTTTTAAATGCATTTAATACAGGTGGAAAACACAAGAGCAACAGGGTCAGTGGAGAGAGGCTTTGCTGGGCTGCAGATCACATATACTGGGAGGTATATTGGTCTCTGCTGAGGCATGTGCCAAATATGTGTCTGCTTACTTGCAGTAACTGACACCACCAACTCTTTTCACATAGGCCCCCGAACAGTGATCAGGAAGGAATACTTTCTGTTACTCTCAAATCAAGGTGGATACGAGACAACAACAGAACTGAAAGTTTCCATCCTTTGTCACCAATCTCAGTCACACTTGTACTTACATGTTTTAAAGAGCAAGGTCCTCAGGGAGACTTCCCCAGTTCATGAACTGTTTGTTTTATTTTGCAATTGGGAGGCTGATACATTAGAGTTATAGCCCTGGTAATATTTGGGTAAAATGAAGAATAACAGTCTGGTGATACTGGAGGAAACTTAAGCAAGAGTTACTAATTATAGAAATGCTTTTGATCAGACACTTCTTTTCACTTCTCATTCAATCCAAACTACTCTAATTTAGATTAAAAAAAAAAAAAGGCAACTGATTAAAATTGGGTTGGTGATAGTTCCCTTATGAGGAAACACGTGTCTCACAATCAAATAATGACCATGCTGTCTAAATGCATCACTGCCTGTAGTTTATAATGGTGACCCAGAAGCTAACTACTAGTTACTTGTGTATTTCCAATTTCTAGAAACAACTTGCAAAGGACTTTCCCTTCATTTATGCTCCCTCAACATAAAAAACAGTTTCTGGTGAGTAATGGGTTAAAACTACTAAAGTGAAAGCAAAACGCCCAAGGCCAAGTTTTCCAGTAGCCTGTATACTTGGTTGCATTTTCATCCCCCGTGTCCTGACAGCTGTTATCTTCATGTGTGCTCCGACATGCCCATAGCTGTTCTAGCAGTCTTTTTGTTCAACTCCAAGCTTGCTTTCTAAAGCTTTAAAGCCTTGATGCATGCAGGATATAGGAGGGGTATGCAGGAAGCAGTACCTATTGTAGGGGAGATATATATTTGCCATCTTGTACCGTACCTACTTCAAAACATGGAGTATCAAAAAGGTACCAAAGTATGTTAAAAAAACAAACCAAAAATCCCTATGTAACCTTCTCCCCATCTACACTAAAGCTTTTGCTCTGGTGGTGTTCTCATCTCCCAGCAACAACTGCTTTGCAGTCACATAGCATGAGTCTCAGTTTGAACATGAGATGGAGAATACACTCATTTTAGAAATGGGTATGTTGAACCTCCCAACACTGTATGAATGTAGCCAACACAGGCACCTGAATACAAGCTAGAAGGAGGGAAACTGAGTTTCCTTGGTCTGGCTACTGTTCTGCTAAATAAAATAAAGGCTAAGTCCATCCAAAACGTTGGCAGCTTTTACTTTTAAAAAGACAAAGTCAAAATAATTTTGCAGAAAATAAACACAGGTAGCTATACAAAAACCACAAGCCAGTTATTGATGAATAAATTCTGTCAGGTCCAATTTGCAAGAAGGAGTATTAATGTATTTTTAACGGCTGAACCAAGGGAAGGTCATTATACAATGGTTTAATCCTAGTACATTAGGGTTGCATTTCTACATTAGCAGTTAATGTGATAATGTCAAACTATCCACTAGTTGTGACATCATAAAAAATAAATGCTGTTTTAGTATTCTTTTGAAAAAAAAAATTAAAAAAAAAATAAAAAAAAGATAATTATTATTAAGCTCCTCTCCTCCAGAGAGTGCTTATCTTGCTGTATCAATTTTACATGCAAGATAAAAATTATAATGGGAAGTCAACAGATGTGAAAAATGTAAATCTTTGGTAAAGTGCACAATAAACAAAGGCAGAGAGGTTTTTGCTGCTGTTTGGG
>JANIJG010025272.1:70029-83730 GCA_024611175.1 Megaceryle torquata | reverse complement strand
ATCCCACTTCTTTATTAAAAAAAAAAAAAAAACCAAACTAACAAAAAAACCCAAACAAACAAAAAAACGCACAAAAAACCCCCCAAAAAAAACACAAAAGAAAAGAGAAAAAACTAAAAGCTCAGGCATTAAAAGCTTTGGAAAAGAACAGCATAAAGGGATGAAAAAAGTTCCCCAGCACTGTATTTCACTTGTGAGATGGAAGAATTAGAGACTAAAGACCTCTAAATCCATCCCTGAGCCTGCCCTCCTTTCATCTGCAGCAGGAATGGGCTACTGGAAAGCTCTAGAGATTTATTTACAATTTTAGTTTAAAAGTGTAGTAAACGTTTTAAGAATAATAAACCCAGGGAGGCATCAAGAGAGTTAAATATTCTCTAAGATGAAGATGTGTTTGTGGGAGAGATGAGTCCTGGGATGAGTTCAGCTGCAGGGGTGGTGCTGCCCTTCTCCAAGAATGTATCTCAAAGTCACTTATAGGACTTACAGGACATACCTGTAACAGGTATGTTGGGACATACCTGTCAGCCTGGCTGCCAACACACCACAGCTATTAACAGGAATTTTGCACCAACTGTACTGTCAGTACTAGATCAGAGCCATAGAAGATCCTTCATTCACCAAGAGGCATCCCAGGCCCAGCATCATAAAAAAAGGCAGGTTTTGGAGCAAAGGCAGTGGCTGCTGCACCCAAAGGGACCTGGGGAACAGTGAGTGATGGGACATTGCGCTGCTATCTGAGGGATGGGCTGGTGGGGTCCCCCAGGCTGGTTTCCACACTTTGCTATTAGTGGATATTTGCCAAGGAGGGAACAGAGGACAAAATCAGTATGTCTTAACAGAGAGGTAATTTTCTGAAGGAAAATGAGAAAGGCTAGAAGCTACTCTTGGTAGAAATACACTTTTAATCACACAGTAATTTCTCCTGTTCAGTGATTTTTAAATTTTTAAATTTTTTTTTAAACAGCAAAAATCTAATTCAGGATAATGAACAAGCTATGCTGACAGGGAGCCATGCCTTGACAAATTATAAGGCTCCTTCTAGAGCAGCCATCATCCTGCAAAACGTGCCCATCACCGGGGACTGAGTGTGGGGAGCCAACTCAGCCCAGCTCTGTGCTCCCAGATCTGAATCAGCCTCATGTTCCTCTTTCCTGCCCCTGTGCAGTGTTCTGGGAACATACTGGTTTGAGATAATGAGTTTTCTGAGGACCCATGAATAAATTACATTTTAAAAATTAGGTGGGAATAATAAAAAACAATAATTAGCCTTCCTCTTAAGGTGTAAACAAGGCTGGAGAAGAACAGATGAAATGCAGGAAGCAAGTAACAAGCTGAAGGAAATGGCTTCAAGTTGTGTCAGGGGAGATTTAGGTTGGACACAAGGAACCCTTCCCCACAAGGGTTGTCAAGGGCTGTCCCAGGCTGCCCAGGGCAGTGGTGGAGTCCCCATCCCTGGAGGGGTTTCAAAGCTGTGGAGATGTGGTGCTGAGGGACATGGTTTAGTAGTGACCTGGTGATGCTGGGTTAATGATTGGACTCAATGATCTTAAATGTCTCTTCTAACAAAAACAACTCCATGATTCTAAGCAGTAATAAAAGGGATAGAAAAGGCTACAGTCCACCAAACCTTTGTATTACCACCCTGCCCTTAAAAACACATTAGTGCAGAGAAGCAGTTTTCTCCAAAGCGCAGGCTTTCTCCCCAAGCATTGAACAGTGTGATGAGTCCCACCAAAGGGCAAGTACTTACTCCAATTTTGGCCTTGATGACGGCCAGCTTGTCCTGGGCAGCCATCAGCTCGGCATTGGCTTTCCTTAGAGCCTGCCGCTTTGGCTCTACATCGCAGTAGACCTCATGGAAGCGCACAATGTTTACCACCCAGGAGCAGAGGCCGGCTGCAGCGTAGGACTTGGTGGTCACAAATTCAGGTTTAAACTTGGGGTCTTGTAAATAGGGCTTAAGGGCTTTGAGGCAGTTCTCATGGATGTTCTCCTTGTCAAACTTGATTAAAGAGTCCAGGAAGCCATCCACCCTGGCCATGGCAGCTTTTGCTGCTTTCCAGCTCCTGTCCTTGGGAATCTTTCCTCCTGGAGCCATCAGCACCATCACAGCCGCAGTGACATTGCTGACAGCTGAAGGTGGTGACCCAAAGGACCTCAGCTCTGTCAGATTTTTCTGAAAAGGGGAAAACAAGGTTGTTAGACAAAAATGAATAGGATTTCTTTTTACTTTGCTACTAATAGAGTCAGGCTCCCAAGCTATCAATCTCATAAATTGGGTTTCTTGTGGTCTGAACACCGCTGCCTTTAAATCACTGCTGTGCATGTTTAGGGCATGGGGGCTCAATTCCCTGCTCCAGCCTCTTCTATCCCACCTGGGGCCAGCAGAGCTCAGTGCTCCTCCCAACTGCCTACCCATTCCCTGCTGCCAGCCCTGCTTCCTGCGGAAGAAGGAGGTTTTCTGCCCTTTCAGAAGATTGGGATAAGGAAAAAGGAATAATAACCAAATGATAATGTCTAAAAATAGCCCCCAGCCCCTCTAAAACTGCCTTGCAGAGATTCCCTTCATGCTTAACTACTCCCTGTGCCAGACACCCACACATCAAGGTCTTGTTGAGCTATTTGTGTGCACCCACATTTCCATGGGGCCATCATCCAGCCCAAATTTAGGCACTTTAACCAAGCACCATCAGTGGGAGAGCAGTTATTGGGGTGAACAGGTGCAAGAATCCCCCCACAAGCAACACCTAATCTCTGGGGACACCCTTTTCCCAGGGGGAGTTTCCACCTCCTCCACTGGTAAACCACAGGTGATTCTAGCAAGACCCTAATACTAAGTGGGATAAGCTTTTACCTAAGCAAAAAAAGCTGCACTGTGGAGAAAGCGCATGCTTCCAACACATTTGTGACTTCAGTGGCAGTGAGGTGCTGATGATTTGATCTGCCGACACCCAAAAGCCTCTCTCCACACAAAGGCAAGTCAACTTTTACACAGGAAAAACCAGCACAGGTAGATCAGCCATTCCCAGATGACACACTGTTTTCAAAACAAGGGTAAGGGCTGTTTCACCACCAGTTTCTATGAACTTCTGTCAGGTCCCATTTCTATCAGTTTCAAATAGCTTTTAATCCATATTCTCTGATACTGCTTTGAGTTCCTGTCTATGGAAGCAAGGTGGGACAGGCTGGTGCTTTTGAGCATCCATCCAGACAAAGGTACCTTCCGTGAATCTGTTCCTAAATGTGTCTTGGCTTGCTTTTAGCTTCTGTTAACAATCCAGCTGATATAGACAGGCCCTTGGGAGCTGTATGCATTTCCAGTGTACAATGTGTCTCATTAACGTGCTCAATGACACGGAGCCAACCATGAGCACAGATGAGCAACTCAACAGGCCCTCCTCCATCCTGAGCAGCCTGATCAGCTCAGGTGGGAACAGCAAATGCTACATAGCCCCTCCTCAGCCCACATGTGCCAGAGGCTGGTGCTCAGGGGGCTGGTGCTTATGGCGTCTGGGAGGGCTCTGGCAAAGCAGCCCGTGTTTAATAGCCTGGAAAGGGGGTTCTCAGGGGAAAAAGGATTCTGAGCTGGTACAGTTGCTTTTCTCCTAGCAGGTGAGCACTTCCATGTCAAGATAGGAATGGTGACACTACTACCCTGAATAGGACAGAGGATGATGCTGTCCCATCCAGGAGATTGAGGAAGACCTGGGCAACATGGGGTGGCCAATTCCTGTCCCTTCTGCTAAAGTCTCTGGTACTGCATGAAGAGGACAAGCCAGGTCCATGGTGAGTGCCACACTGAACTTGAGTACCAGCTAAGAGGACTCTGCCCTTTTCCCTGATAGCACCAACTAGTTGCATTTTAACAAATCACTCCGATTCTTATTCTGCACACCCTGGGATGGAAATCAGACAGGACACTGACACAAAGTGTCACCTGCCTCAGGAATACCAGTTGCAATGGCATCCACAAATGTCTCTGGAGCATCTCCAGGGGATATTCCTTGGAGGCAATTTCATGAAAAGTTCATTGGTCTTTATATTGTCACTGTCTTCTGCTCACTTTAACCTGTGCAGACTGTGCAGCACTGGCCAAGCACCATCCTGTGCCAGGGGCACTAGTTGTAGCTTCTCAGTATCTGAGTGTATATTTTTTTTATTGCATTCTACTTGACAGTTTTTCTCACTGTTTTCCCTATTAATTTTGCATATAGCAGTGCTGTCCAAATAACATGGCAGATAATTGGAGAGAAACTCTCTATACACACATAAATACTGATAATGATTCACATCAGCAAACAGGTCAAGTTCTCTGATGTCTCTCCAATCAGGTGGGGAAGATCATACCTCACAGTGCTCTGCTACTGCTGCTTTACAAGTCTGTGGAGAAAATCCCAGCACCTCTCTGATCTTTACCTAATGAGATATTCTACAGCTCCAGCACAAACCCAAAACTAATGAAGAGACAAATATTTTCCCTTCATACAGTCTTCTCCATTCCAGGAACAAAGGACAAAGCAACACATCTCTGCAGCAAAGCCACCTTTCCTGAAAGGTAATCAAATTAAAAAAAAACATTCCTGATGACTCAAAGATGTTTTCCACTCCCCCAACAAGGCTATGACTGAGCCATGGTTTAAGATATTGTTTGAGGCATGATTTAGGCATACCTGAGCCATGCCTTAATGCGATTGTAAGAATAACTCTGATTTTCTACCTGCACATGGTGCGTAGCCACAGCTCAGCCCTGGGTGTAGCAGGAGTTTGCTGCTCTAGGATACTGCATGAACTGCAGACCAAGATAAATTGTAGGTACATGTCTCTGGGGCACACCTCCAAGTGCCAGGCTCCAAACTGGAACTCCTGGAGGAAAAATTTTCAAAAGTACTAAAGCCTTCCCTAAAGCAATCTATTAGTCTCCTGCAGTCAGAGCAGTCCTTATCACCTGGTTATACATTTTTCCAGTTCCCTTAGAGTCACCCTGTCTGTGGCAACATTCAGCTCTACCAAGAGGTCACCCTGAAATCAGTACCCAACTACTCACCACACACAACCGTGTCCTGCCCAGCCCAAAGACATTGCTGAAGAACACATCATCTCGCCACATGCGAAGCCCCAGTACTGGATAAACCCAAACATGGAATGAGGCTTCTGTGCTAGCACTGACCATGTCAAACCAAAAGCACCATGAGTGCACCTGCAGAGCCAAGCTGCATGTATCAAACATTGAGCACCACACTCTACAAGGCCAAAGGAATGTCTTAGACAAAGAGAGGACAGGGAAAATCCCTCCCAAAATACAGCTGGAAAAGATCAGTCCAAATCCTCAGGCCACCATATTTTGTCCCTACAACAGCAGGGAACTCATGAGGAAAAGATTCCCAGAAGAGCCCAAGAACTCACCAACTCTCCCCACTGAACCTCAGGATCTCTGATCCTTCTTCCCCCACCTGTCTTCCCCCTTGGCCAAGTAAGGCATTTGCCATGGTCTTGCAGAAAGACACTTGCCCCATTGTGCTGCAAACTTGGAGGGAGATGTGAACCTTCCTGTCACAGATCCCTTTCCAAAGCAGCAGATGGGTCAAATGAGAACTTGGAGCATGGCCATCCTCCTTGCCAGCTGCATCCACAAACTGCCAGCCCCACAGACACCAACACCAGTCCAGGGAGCTCACACAAAGTCTGTCTGTGCAACATTCTCAGCACCAGCCATACCTGGGGAGAAAGGCTCACAGCAGCTGGGTGTAAAAGCTGCCTTGGTGGTATTTTGGAGCAATTTCAGCTCCTGCTGGGCTGATTGTGCACTTCAACAGAAACACCCCAAGCAAACAGCATACTGTGTCTCACTGAAACAAAGGGGTACTTGGGGTTCACTCCACCTGTCCTGCCACACCTCCCATGCCTCTGCTGTCACCAGCTAAGGGCACAGTGCTCTTTGCCATAGGACCCTCAGGACAGCTGACAACAACTCATATTGAAAGCACCAGCAGCATCTCCTGCCTCCCCTCTTATAGCTTCATTCCCCACAGCTCAAGGGTAAAAGCCTCAGAAAAGCCTTGAACAAGATCTGTCCTGTGCCCATGTCCTGGAGCCCAGCCCTCTATCCTGCATGTCTTCCTCCACACTAGATGATTGGTTTGAGACAGAGACAGTGCCCTCTGAGGCACTTTTCCCCAGGTCCTGAAGCAGGGTAACAGTAAGGTGACCTCGCCTTCCTTGTGGGGCAGGACTAGAATCAGTGGAGCCAGCAAACAGTGAAGAAAATGTTCAAACAAAGCACTTACCTCCTGTTCCTCCCTCTCTCCATGGCCATGATTAAAAGGTAACTTGGTGCAGCCTCATGATTGCTCCAGGTTACATCATGGACCAAGTATGTACCAGCTATGAGGAAGCTGGAGGAGGGTTAATACCATCCCCAAAACCTTGGGCCATCAGATGATGCTGCCCATCACCAATGCAGAGGGGAGATACTGGATTCCCATGGAAATCTTCACTATACCTTGTTGAGGGTGTTCAGAGCATCCTGGGCAGCTGCCAGGGCAGGCTCAGCTTTGGCCAGGTCTTCCTCGCAGTCCTTCTGTTTCTGCTCAACCTCTTGGGTGATAAGTGCCACATTCTGCTCCTCCTCATCGGCCATCGCCTTTTCCTTGCTCATTTTCTCTGTCTCCACCCCCACTACATGGATTAGCTTGTCAGCATCATCATTCTTCTGCTTCAGCTCCACTTCTTGGGATGCCAGCTTGGCCTTCAGCTCATCCACCTAGAGGGAAGAAACATGTGGGAGCATGGACACCCACCAGCCTGCTCTCCACCCTGCCCAGCAGCACAGGCTCACACTCGAAGGGGACTGAGAAGTAGCCAAAAGCTTGGAGGGCCTGTGTGTATAAAGGAAACAATGCCCCAGCAGCACAGAAAAGCAGTATTTCTAGCTGTTATCAGGACACTGCTGCTCTCCTTTGCTCATTGGTCACAGTTGGAGAGCCCATGCACATGGTCCACACATTGGAGCAGCCTTCTAGCAGTGAGGAACTCAGCAGGGAAGAAACCAGCACCAGCAAGATGAGATGCTAAGGAGGTCGTCCTACCCCTGCTCCCTGCCTCTGCTTGGAAATTGGACAGAGGTGCCAGGGCAACACGAACATTGATTTGCGGAGGATCCAATGGGATGTACATGGGAGCTTTCGTTTCAGGTGTTGTTGGGATTACTTTTGTACAGCCTGGGAGCCTCACTAGGGACCAGGTATTTGCAGGAAGCTTCTCTCATTATAAAGCCAAATAAATAAAGCTTTGAACATGAGATCTGATGTTGCATCACATCCATGGCAGCAGAGGCATGCATGCACTGTGCATGTGTGTTTTGGGGTGGACATGATATGTACTACATGTTACAATCCAGCTACACTTTCTCTTGCTTTTCAACCTTGACAGCAGCAGGACAACATGGTGTTCGCCACTTGCAGGTTTTGAGGAGAACCTGTAAAGCAGGAACCACTGCTCCCCAGGCCTTCTGCTTGCCCAGGTGCACCCTGTCACTCATCAACCCCTTCGTCCCCTGCCCCACTCACACAAGGCCGAGGCAAGAACCCATCATTTCCCTGACAACCATCAGGTCCTATGAACTTGTGGCAGGAAGGGCATTTTTTACACCAGAAAATTACAGCTGGAATCTGCTGACAGGTACAGCCCAAGCCAGAGGTCCAAGGTTCAAATGGCTTTAAAACGTTAAGTCAAATGAGCTTGAGGTTTCTCCTGTTCAGCTGGTGGACAGTAGGTGTGGCAGTGGTGTCAGCTCCTCACAAACTGCTCCACCAAGCAGCTGCTTGCACCCAATAAGGCAGAAGCTCCCTCCTTGCAACAGGCTGAAACTTTTGCACAGTGGCAGAGCTAACAATGGCTCTCATCTGAAGACAGAAAGTCTCTTTCTAAAAGTACCTCTTTCAGTGAATTTACACAGGCTCTGTGCAGACCACAGAGTTTTTCACTGTCCTGCCATCAGGTTCATAAAGTATTGTTGATTGCTTCTGAGGTGTATAAAAATACCTACTAGAAGGGAAGTCAGACACTGGCTTTTGTTGATAATTCCATTTTTACACCAGAAGACAGAATATAATTTGCAATCTTATAAAGTGAGGCTATTGACATTCAGCATCAGCTTCAAGTGGGGAGCAGGTTCTTAGGAGTCTCTTTGTGCACTTCATCCATTGTACCCTCCTGATGGCTAGCACCACAATGCTGTTGTCACCAGGACAAAAGATGCAACTGTAAATCCAAACTGCTCTGTCCTTACAGGAGCACGTAATCCTTTATGTCGGCAAACTAAGTGGCAGCTCCTTGTTCAGCTTCACATCTTCAGGGATTGCAGGAAATTGAAGTGGGAAGCTTCGCTGATGGCAGATATGGCTTGTGACCTTCTGCCCAAAAATCAGTAATCATGTGCTGGGGACTTATACGAATGGAAGCTTTAGGGGTTTACACAACCACAACAAAACAAGCAAGGGATTAAAACCCACTGTCGCTCAGCAGTGCTACAAAATGAGCAGACATAAATTCAGTGCAGCCTGTGAGAACAGAAAATGCCCTAACAAAACCTGCTTTTGGCCAAGTACATGCAGTGGTGTAAGGATAAATTACTTGTTCTAACAGGATTTAAAAAAACCCAGGAAATTAGTCCTGGCTTTGCTTTTTACTTGGAAGCCCAGAAGAGTATGTTACTGTGAAAGCCCCTGCCCAGCTGGGCACTGTTAAATTCCCACTGGACATAGTGCAAGTTGGAACTGTGATGTGTATTCCGAGGATCTGCTGGACCTTCTGCCAATACACCACATCACATCTAGGGGACATATGGTGACCTCCAGCCTCTCTTAACTACACCAGGGTTTTGGAACATGAAAGGAAACAACTGTGTTTGCCCAGTGAGGTTAAAGCTCAAATGGTGTTGAGCACAGACAATTTAATAGTGTTTGTGCAGTGGAAAGAGAGAAACAGGAGCTAAATAACCAGACTCACTGTCTTTAATGATGTCTTGGGGGTGGCATGGGCAATGTACATTTATGAACTTTACTCTTGCAGTTTCACCCCCCCAGAATAGCAAAGTTTCCCTTAATTGCTATACTTGCATCCACAACAAAATCTGTCTGTCACATCCATTTCTCCTCCCTTCCCACACATTCTAATGCCCAGACACTAAAAGGCCTGAGGAGACACCAGTGAGCAGAGAGGCCTCATACTACTGCCTTTGGGAAGGCACAAACCCAACAGATACCTTAAATATGCTCTCATTGATGGCCTGTGGAGCTGCCCATGGCAGAGCAACACTAGGAATACAGGCATGAAAAGTCCTCTTTCTACCAATGTCACAGTAACAGAAGTTATTAAAACTTTCCCACTCTCACACCAGAATGAACCTTCCATCCAAAAAGGATGGTGGCTTGTACACAGAGCTGGTTTATCTTTCTTTGGAAAACCCAGATGCTTGGCATATTTCCAGCCACTGAACTACAATTTCCAAAACCGAGAGGTGGCCAAGTCCATCTTCTGTCCTCTCACAGCCCAGAACTTCTCCAACAGTCACAGTCTCCCTCCTTGCACTGACCACCCACATCCTACTCATAGTTCACCCTTTGAAAGCCATTCAGATCAGGAGCAGGACCAGCCAGTGTCCTTTAAATCTATTACCAGGTTACTCTTCCCTGGTGATTCTTGGGTCAGCTCCAAAGAACTCCTGGTTAAGGCTACCAACAATATGCCTGCTAACACCATGATGCGATAACATCACTTGCAAAACACCGTGACACAAAAGGAGAACAACACAGAAAATATTATCATGTCATACAATGCTTGCTCCTTGGAGCTGGTGCTGCATGATTAGCTGTCATCTAACTCGCCCAATACCCCCCACATCCTGCCTTTCTCTACTTTGCTCTGCTTTATCTTCTTGCTTCATTGCCTTTTCTCCACCGTTCTTCTTCCTTCACGCTCTTTCCATGGTTCAAGGACAGTTCCTGATAACAGAGTCTGTTTTCTTCCAAAATCCCACAGCAGGGCTGCAGGGATGGCTTCTGTGAGAAGCTGCCAGAAGATTCCCCTATGTCCAATAGAGTCAGTGCCAGCCAGCTCCAAAATGGACCTGCAGCTGGCTAAGGCTGAGCCCATTGGTGACAGTGGTAGCACTTCTGGAATAACATATTTAAGAAGGGAGAAAATCTGTTGTGTAGCAACAGCTAGAAGAGAGGAGTGAGAAGATGTGAGAGAAACAGCACTGCAGGAACCAAGGTCAGTGAAGAAAGAGGGGGAGGAGATGCTTCAGGCGCCAGATCAGAGATTTCCCTTCAGCCTGTGCTGAAGACCACCGTGAGACAGTTGTCCTCCTGCAGCCCATGCAGGTCCACAATGGAGCTGATATCCACCTACAGCCCATGGAGGACCCTGCAACAGAGCAGATAGATGCCTACAGGAGGGTGCGAGCCTGGGGGAAGCCTGTGCTGTAGCAGGCTCCTGGCAGGACCTGTGGCCCCATGCTAGAACAGGTTTGCTGTCAGGACTTGTGACCCCACAGGGGTATCACACTGGAACAGTCTGTTCCTGAAGGACTGGATCCTGTGGAGGGGACTCACAATGAAGCAGTTAATGAAGAACTGCAGCCCATGGGAAGGACACTGGAGAAGTTCATGGAGGACTGTCTCCTGTGGGAGAGACCCCATGCTGAAGCAGGGGTAGAGTGTGAGGAGGAAGGAGAGATAGAGACAGCATGTGATGAACTGACCAAAAGTCCTATTCTCTGTCACCCTATACAACTTAGGGGGAGACAGTAAAGAAACCAGGAGTGAGGTTGAGCCCAGGAAGAAGGGAGAGGCAGGGGGAAAGTGTTTTAAGATTTGGATTTCTTTTTCATTACCCTACTCTGATTTGATTGGCAATACATTAATCTAATTTCCCTGAGTCAATTCTGGTATGCCCGTGACAGTACTTGATGAGTGTTCTCCCTGACTATCTTGACCTGTCTTTTCCATTCTATTTTATTCCCACCCTGTGCTGCTGAGGAGTGGAAGGGATAGAACAGCTTGGTGGGCACCTGGCATCCAGCCAAGGTCAACTTGCTACACCTCAGTGTAAAGGAGACCAGGAACACACAATGTGAGGGGAAGGGTGAATACTAGACACCTGCAGAAATATCCATCTGCAGGACAGAGCTCATGAAAGCACCAAAAAGCATGGGGCATGCAACAGAGGCACCTGACGTGGTCACAGGCATGAACAACAGGGCCACAGGGATATGGAGAAGAAGATAGAGATCCACATGGAGGGGCAGGAAGAGACAGTTTTATGTCCAGAACAAGATCACAGGATTGGAGATTCAGACATCTTCAAAGACATGAGCTGTAACTGTTCAGGGAGCTGCAGTGACCTGTCCTGCTTGGTTCTTATCAGTGCACTGAACCGTGCTGTGCTTGTGGAGCAGCCACAGACCTGTGCTTTATCAATTACCATCCAGACACACCACAGAAGAGTCATTCCCAAATCCAAGGGAGGTAAGAAAAATATCACCAATTTTTCCAGTGTTTGCCAACACTGCTGAAAGCAGAGATGTCTTTTGGGTAATACATAGCTGGTAAGCAGAAGAAAGCGAGAACTACGAGAAAATAACAGCACAAAGAGAGACTGTTGTGTCTGGGAAAATCCCAAATTGAAGAGAGAATGCTGTTTGCCTCCTTTCCATAGGAAACACCAGGGTAACAACCCAATCGAGGTATAAGCAGACAGATCCAGCACATGGCCTAGCACATGGAATATCATTAGAGGCTACAAAAGGGTCAGCACTTGGTCACAAACAGTGCTAAGAAAAATGGAGAATCTGTGAGCAGGTTCCTGAGTCCAGGACATTCTAAGAAGCAATTAGTACTATGAGGTAGAACAGCAAATAGCAAAGAAAAGAGAGATTCAAGGGTAATGTGCTGTGACTCCAACAGGGAAGGAGGAAGTGCTGCCCACCACCAGCACAGCAAAAGAATTATTAAAGAATAGAAAACCTGGAAGGCAGGCTCCCAGAAGACTCATTTTATCTGATTGTCCCTGCCTTGTTTCAAGAACACATAATACATCACAAAGGTCAGCAATTGATTGGATAGAGCAAGCAGGACTTGAATCTGGAATCTAGTGATGCAATATTAACCAAAGTCATCCTAAAAATTACTCAGCCACTGGCTCTGAACGGAGCACTGACCTCTTCATAATGATCATCACTCTGAAAAACAAATGATTCATCCCACATGTATTCCCAAGTCTATTATGTCCTAATAACTGGAAGCTGGCTTCTGCTTTTCTGAGTACTGAGGGACACTACTGTCTTCAGGGAAGGATGGTTACACATGTAAGATAATGGAAAACATTTATTTTTAAGAAAATCTGGACAAGGGTATCAAGATGCCCAAATCTAAAAAGAAAAACACTGTTCCAAACACATTTTGGAACTGGAATGGCTGTCCAAACATACCCTGCAAGTACCTGTACAACAGCTCACTCATGCTGAGGCCACACTGAACAGTCTACAGAAATACATAAAACTCATAATTAAATTGTCATGGCATCCAAACAGCAGGAATCTGGAGAGTGCAGATGATGGAGCACTAGTCCTCAGACCTAAGGCACAACCAGATCATACCCAGGTATCAAAATCCTTCTCCTTTGTTTTGAAAATAAAAATATCACAGAATCACTATGGTTGGAAAAGACCTTTAAGGTAATTAAGTCCAACTGTTATCTACCTATAACAGGGCCACTACTACACCATATCTTTGAACAGATATCTAGACACCTTTTAAATTCATACAGAGATGTTGATTCAACTGCTTCCTTGGGCAGCCTTTTCCAGGCTTTGATAACTCTTTTGGTAGAGAAGTTTTTCCTAATGTGTAACCTAAACCTGCCCTGGTGCAACTTGATGCCATTTCTTGTTGCCCTATCAGTTGTCACTTGTGAGGAGACACCAACAGCCACCTCTCTACAACCTCCTTTCAGGTAGTTGTAGATTGAAATAAGGTCTCCTTTCAGCTTCCTTTTCCTGAGACTAAACAACCTCAGGTCCCTCAGCCACTCCTCATAGGACATTCTTGAGACACTTCACCAGCTTTGTTGCCCTTCTCTGGACCTGTTCCAGCACCTCAATGTCTTTACATACTGCACTGCAGTATATAAAGTTTCTCCCTAAACTGAACACAATACTCAAGGTGCAGCCTTAACAGTGCCAAGTACAGTGGGACAATCATTTCACTAGTCCTGCTGACCACGCTATTTTTGATACAAGCCGTTAGCCTTCTCAGCCACCTGGGCACACTGCTGGCTCATGTTCAGCCATCTGTCAATCAATACCTGCAGGTTCCTTTCTGCTGAGCAGCTTTCCAGCCATTCCTCCCAAAGTCTGTAGCATTGCAGGGTGTTGTTGTGGCCCAAGTGCAGGACCTGTCACCTGGCTTTGTTGAAGTCCATATGACTGGCCTCAGTCAATCAATCCAGCCTGCCCAGGTTCCTCTGAAGAGCCTTCCTACCCTCAAGGAGATCAACACTCCCACCTAACATGGTATAATCTGCAGACTTACTAAGGGTACTCTCAATTTCCTCATCAAGATCATTGATAATGATATTAAACAGGAGTGGCCCCAGCACTGAGCCCTGGGGAACACCACAGCATATCACTTCAAGAAC
>JANIJG010025272.1:42710-62231 GCA_024611175.1 Megaceryle torquata | reverse complement strand
CTCCCAACAGGATATCCACCTTGTTGGCCTTCCTCAACTTTACCCATAAACATTTGACTGGTCTGTCACACTTGTTGGCCTCCATGCTATCAAAACACTCCCTAATAGAGATAGCTACTCCACCACCCTTTCTATCTTTCCTATTCCATTTGTAGAGCTGATAGCCATCCATTGCAGCACTCCACTCATGAGAGTCATCCCACCATGTTTCTGTAATGACGACTATATCATAGCAGTTGTGCACAATGGCCTCCAGCTCATTCTGCTTGTTTCCCATGCTGCATGCATTAGTGTAAAGGCACCTGAGCTGGGTTAATGACCTAATTCCTAACAATGACCTGCCACCCTTAGGCTCAACTCTAGCAAGCCTAGTTTTATCCCCTTCCCCCTTCAGACCTAGTTTAAAGCCCTTTCGATGAGCCCATGTGCAAGGATTCTTTTCCCCCTTTGAGACAGATGAACTCCGTCTGTTGCCCACAGACCCCATGCAGCGTAAAGCTCCCCATGTTAAAAAACCCCAAAATTCTGTTGGTGGCACCAGCCTCTCAGACACATGTTAATCAGGTGGGTATTCCTTCTTCTTTCAGTATTCATCTCTGCCACTGAAGGGATTGAAGAGAACACCACCTGGGCTTCTGAGCCCCCAGGTGATTTCCCCAGGGCCCTGAAGTTTTTTTTTGTTTTCAGGTTTCTCTCCATAACATCATTAAAAAGCTGGATAATCAATAGAGGGTAATAGTCCAATGGCCATACCAGACCAGAGAGTTCCCTAGTAATATCTCTGACCCTGGCCCCAGGGAGGCAGCAGACTTTTCTATGGTGTGGATCTGGATGGCATATGAGGCCCTCAGTTCCTCTCAGAAGGGAGTCGCCAACTAAAATTGCCCTCCTTTTCTTCTTGTTAGAGCTATTCCTAATGCGTGGGGGAGACCAACTTACCTTGTGTGACTCCCCTGATGGACCTTCATCTCAATCATCATTTGTTTGTCCTTCAATTTCCAGAGCCTGATACCTGTTGTGCAAGGGCATCCAGGAAGAGGAGGGAGGCAAGGAGGAAATTCTCCAGCCTCGCGAAGTGGGGACCTGTTTCCATTCTCCCTCATTTCTTAGATTCCCTTCTTTAACATGGCGACAAGTAAGGAAGGAGAGGTTCCTCTCCTTCTAATGGAGCCTCCCCCTGCTGCCCTATCCTCAAGGATGGTAGGACTTGACTCCACCAGTCTATTTCCTTTTCACATTCCCTTATTGTTCTCTGCCTTTCAACCTCCTCCTTTAGCTCAGGCACTAGGCTGAGCAGGTCATTCATCTGGTCACACCAGACACAGGTGTTATCCCCATCATTCTCCACCAGCAGTTCCAGGCTCCAGCATTCTCTGCAGCCAGAGGACTGGACACCTGCATGCTTCTGAAAGACCTCTGTCTGGGTTGTCACCTGAATCTTGCCAGGTCTCTACTTGTTTTCTTGGGCTTCCCTGGCCCAGGGAACCCCCTGTCTACCTCAAAAACCTCAAAAAAAGGAAATAAAAAACGTAGTGCTTCGCCATGGGGTTTACCAGTGCCAACGCTGCTGTCTTGCTGTTCGCAGTCTGAGCCTGCACTGGCTCAGGTCATGGGAAGTCACAGGCCTTGCATGGTCCCATCCTCAGTCCAGCTGTGATTTTCCACTGCCTCCCTCGACCCTGAGTTAGGACCTCTCATCTGCCCCAACTTCCCACCACAGCAACCATAGGAAAACACAACACCTTTTAAAGTGACAATAAGATGACCTGATGTCCTGGTTTGAGTGATAACAGAACTATTTCTGTTCAGTGATTTTGCTTTTCAGCTCAGTTCTTCTAATTAACTGCACTGTCTAAAGTTAGCAGACTGCTTTCACAGTCCATGTCTGCTTCTAGAAGTGATAGCACTGCATGCTTAGAGTTACTACCAAGGATTGGTGCACAGACCAAGGCCACTGCTAGATTTTGTGTACCATGTTGTGGGGTGCAGAAAGTAAAAGGTCACACCTGCAGGGAGGAGCAGACAGGTGACCCCAAAATGACCAGCAAGGTATTCCATCCCATATATGTCATTTTCAGTACAAAACTGAAGGAACACGAGGGTCAAGTTAACAGAGAGCATCTGTTACAGGTCTAGTGCCCTGGCCTGACTCTAAACCATGACACCTAGACATCGCAAAGGCAGGCTGCTCCTTGTTGCAGGACACTGCAGAGCTTCACCTTGAGTCATTAGATGTTTGTGTCTACACCACTCATAAGGGGTGGTGAGCTACTCCCTTCCTTACTCCTGGTTACAAATTCATCACAAACAGGGCTTGTTTGCTGATGAAACCATCTGACCAATTTGTAGCAAGTATGTCAACTCTGAAATTACTCACAAACTATTGCTTCACCATGCTGTCAACTCTCCACCCTTCACCATCCATGGAGGTCCCCTAAACCAGCTGGTATCTTCCCACTCCTGACTCAAAAATAAGGTAACAAGTAGCACACAGTTAATGATTTACCAGGGAGTCTGAGGAATACACCCATTCTGGGTTACTAGTGCAGTTGTGGTGACCAAGCTGCACACTCCCATGCGCCCAGGAGCTGCAGCACATATGGCACAGGGAGTCCTCATCCACACATACTTTTTCATGTTCTGAAGGGAAACAGAGCATTGGCCTACAAAGTGACCATTATGCAATTGTTTCAGTGAACAGCTCCTCATCTGTTGGTACATTCCTTTGTCTCCGTCCTCAGATGCAATATCACAACAGACACATCACTTAACACACATCACTTAACAACCACATGCAGTGTACAATGAAGTATAGAAAAATTGGGTAAAAGACATCAAAGAAAGAAAAAAATCTACCAGATGATGGAGTGCATCCTCACCAAGAAGAGCTTATCACTGCTTTACTTTAAAGCTTAACCCATGGATTTTCTTGCTTACTTCATATTTTGCCCTTTTGTATACTCTAGAACTACAGCTGCTACCATGAACAAAACTACATTGAAAAGTGGGGCTGGAGAAATCAAAGCAACAAAAGACATACCTGATGCTAAGAAATCATTCACCAGCACCAAGTACTGCTCATCCACCACCTGTGCATCGGTCATCAGGAACACAGTGCCTATGTTCTTCACACCAGCTTTGAGGTACTGGTTTGCCAGGTCTGCCTGGAGGTTGAAAAGCAAGTGGGCTTAGGGGTTGCACCTACATTTCGCAAAGCACAGGCTGGGTACCACACCCACACATGGGATATTCCAGAATCTTTCCATTAACCAAGAACAAAGCAAATGCAATGCATGAAACTGCACTTTGGCCACTCTCCATCTTCACAGCTGAGCCTTCCAGGTGATATGGGGGAGTCTATTGCTATCACCATTATAAGACATTACCAAGAAAGCCCTGACATTATGCCTGGGTCTGTATAACACAAAACTGAGAAGAAAGCCCTGGACAGCTCAGTCACAGTCATAAGGAGGCTAAAGCACCACAGAGACTGGAGGAAACAGCAGTGACTGGAAATGGTTGTCCTTGGTATCCCCATGCTCTAGAGTTCTCTAGTTTCATGCTAAGGTGCTGCAACACATTATTTTTGTTGTTTGTGAGGAAGGAAGGACACACACACCTTTTTCAGTCATGTGTTTCTTCCTTCTCTTCCAGAGTCCAAGCAGGGACTCACCCTTCAGTCCCCCACTTGGTGCAGTGATGTTGATAGAGAGCCTGCTCATGTGGAAAGGCTTTTTCATTTCAAAGGGGACAGTGTCCTCCTAATGAAAAACACCATCTTTTTGAAATCCAAGTTGTTCATGAGATGGAAAAACACCATCATCCGGCTCAAACTCCATCCTTTCCTTCCTGCTCCTCCAAGCAGGTTACAAGACTTGTGGGGGACCCTGAAGGAACACACTTCCCAACATTTTAGAAACTCTCTTAGAAATTCGGCAAACACACTCACTTCTTCCAAAAGAATAATTTGTTACTTTCATGACTGGAAATTTTGATTAGATCGATTATAACAGTGGGAGGGGCCAATGGCAGGCAAGGTAATCTGTCACCATACTGCTGTCCACAGCTGAGAAAAAAGATGTCTCCATGTTTCATAAAATTATTTGAAAATTAATACAGAGCAAAGGGAACATCAAATTATCTTCCACCCCCACAGACAGATGTGTTTTGAAAACAAGTTTATTAATACTGATATCAAGCTATAGTCTTAGATGGGACATGCAAAATGATGAAAATGGCTCATACTCAACCATGGGTCATCAGGTTGTGCCACTAGTGGGGAAGAAACCTGGGGTTTATCAGCCATCACAACTTGCAGGCATCAGAGTGAAGTTATTGTGATTGTGAGTTTTACAAGTTTTAATAATAATCATTTTGCCAGCAGCTAAAATACTTTTGAACCATTTCAGTGATGCTTTAAAATGTTAATTTATAACTCCTAAGCTCACTTTCCTGTGCATAAATAGAAGCAAAGGCACATGTTGTCTATGGTGAACCATCCACCATCCACTTGGTCCCTCCCATATAGAAAATACTAGAGGAACAACTAGATACAATTTGGGAACTCTCCTCCTACTCTCCTCTGCTCCTTTCCCACCTCCAAATCACCCCACAACAGGCAGCTCACAGATGAGCTAATTATCACATCTTGGTTTAATTAGAAATACTGAGGATTCATTAGCACAGCCCAGAACTAACACTAAGCCTTGGGCTGAAACACTCTCAGGCCTGGTCAGCTCAAGGGCTGGTAGAAGGCATGGGGTCTGTCTGGATTCCTTTGTAGACACAATGGAAAAAGGTGTTTTGAGAAGTATTCATTGCTCCTCCCTGTAGTCCCATATCGTGTTTGGAGCTTTTTAGTATCTTCACAACAGTGTCACTCAATATACAGCCAAACAAATTTTTCAGGTTAAGTTCTGGTTTTCATTTCCTTCCTCTCCACCTCAACCTTAAAAATCACCTACCTTCAGGTCAAGGATCCCATAACCTTTCCTCAGAGTGATCTGAAAAACCTCCAGAGAGCTAATGAAGGCTGCCAGTCTGGTCAGACTTTGCTTGCCACTTCCACCCACGCCAACCAGGAGAGCATTCCCTCTGGGGGATTCCAGGATACGGTTGATGCGGCAACTAAATTGAAGCATAAAAAATCTCTCATTAATAGAGTATTTTTCTCTGCCTGGTGCTTTTCAATATATATTTTATTCACTAAGAAACTGTATTCTGAATGGGATGAAAAATGTCAATCTAAGAAACATGTCTGCAATCAATGCCCATCTCTGCTGAGACCTCCACAAAGGACATAGCTGATGTAAAAAATAGTTTGGTGCAAATTCAGGCTGCAACCAATTTTTCTTCCACCTGCCAAGTCCTGCTGTACAGAACTGTTAAGGTGAAGGCCTGGACATCTTTGCAGGGAGGACAAGGGAAAGAGCACATCACACCAACATGTAAACACCGAGAACAAAATTCAAGGCTGAAGCACTTTCCCAGTAAAGGTTTCTCTCCACAAAGAGGTTCATGTTTGGGGTTCATGTTCAGGTGATGAGTCCTGCTGTGCATTAAAGTATATTCATATATATATACAGAATGGCATAAAACCTGTCCAGAAAACACAGCTAGTATTTCTTATTTTTCCAAACTACTATGACTTAAGAGTGAGATTTTCTTACTCTTAAAATTAATTTGCTGTTATCTTCCAGGTCTGTTCTGTCTGGGAGTCACATGGTGAGCTCTGTCTGCCTCCAATTTATACTCTTCAAGCAATTGCTGATATCAGCACATGTTAAAACCCCAAATAGAGGATCCTATCTGTGAAAACCTCTCTGTCCAGTGTCTTAAATGCAAGCACCATTCCCCTCTTCACAGTGTTGCCTTTATTCAGCTCATTTAAATATTTTGCTAGACTAATCTTAATTTTTCAAATAAAGCTGTGAGAAATACTGTACTGCTTTACTACAACTCAAGTGTTTTATGATCTGCACACAGACTCCCACTGATTGTGAGATTATATCCAGAAAACCAATCCAGTTTGTGTGGAAAGCTTGCGTATTCCCACTTCTCAATCTCCCCGAAGACAACAGCATGCTCTTTGCCCTTGCTGTGCTCTCTGGGGCTGTGTGCTTTGTAAATGTGCACAAGCCCTGGATTAGGAAATGACTGACATGTATCTTCCACTTCCTTACAGAAATGACATCCTTTTTTTTTTTTTTCTTATTTTTTTTCCCCTGCTGAAAATTTTCATCAAGCTGATGTTCCTAAGCTGTTTGAGATGCAGTAAATTATTTCAGCAAAAGGCAATTTCCTGAGTCAGTGAATGAAATTCACTTAACTCCAGTGAAAATCATGCTGAATACTCAAACCTCGCTTTTCTATTTATTCACAATATTAACTGAAGCAATAAGTGGATTTTTGTCACAAATCCCAATTTATGCAAAGTGCAAAAGAAGCACAGGATTAATAGTACTGTCCTCTTTCTGAAAGAAATGTCAGCAGAAACACCTATGGGCACTAGGTTGCATTTGACTCATTAATACAGAGCAGTAGCTGCCCTTATGTGCTGGTTTGAGTTAGAAGATAATTAATTCTGTTCTGTGATTTTACTTTTCAGCTCAGTTTCTTCTAACAAACTGCACTGTCAGAAGTTAACAGCAGATTTTTGCAGACAGTCTCTGCTTCCATCAGTGATAATGCTCCATGTTTAGAGTTACTACCAAGGGTTGGTGTGTGCAGGAAGGCTCTTGCTTCTCCTTTCAGACCAAGGTCACTGCTCAATCTTGTGCACTACACTGGGGGTGCAGAAAAGAAAGAGGTGGAACCTCCAGGGAGAGGCAGCCAGGACAGGTGACCCCAAGCTGACCAATGAGGGATTCCATCCCATGTACATCATATTCAGTATAAAGCTGAGGGATCACAAGGGTCAAGCCTCTTCTTCAACAGCAGGCACTCAGAGAGGACTCCGTGCATTCTGTCTTTGATCCCAATCTGTGTGTTCCTGAATCCAGTTCTAGAATCCAGCTCCTGAATGGGGTTCCTGTCTGCCACTTAGTCCAGTTTGGGACTTCCCCAGTGCCTACTCCACAGCATCAGTGGTGAGAGTAATGTAATCACCATCAGGGTGATTTCAATACTAGGTTGGTTTCAATACTAGGTTTGCATATATTTATATATCTTCCATTCTATTATTATTTTTTCATGAAAGCTGTTCTCGCTTTCTTTTCTAATCGATAAGTCTCTCTCCCTTATTCCCTTTGGGAGGGAGAAGGGTTAACAGAGAGTGTCTGTTATAGATCTAGTGGACAGCTCTGATCCTAAACCTTGACACCATCCTGTGACGGAACACATCCCCCAGCAAAGCCTGCATGCTGCATTGCAACAGGAACAGGCTGTGAGTTGTCAAAGCAGAACGGGTTAAACAGGTCATCACCCATACTGGTGTGCAGCAGGACAGTGACATCCTTCTAGCTTAGAGTCACAAATCAGCACCTCCTGATAAAAGGTGTTCATGCAAAACCAGTTTAAACTACGAGTTACAGGACTGGGCCATCTTCTAAAGTGATCCAAGGCCCGATCTGCATTTCAGCACCCAGAAATGAGTCTGTCTTGGCTAGGATCCCCAACAAGCTTTTAATTTGTATTTGAAAGCTGAAGTTATCCCCCACTATCTATACCATAGACATGCAAATAGCATCAGAATGATCAACTGGAGTCTTGCTATTTTCATATAGTCCCACATGTCCAATTTCCCAAGGGAATCCATCTAGACATCCAGGTATATAAAGGCAAGCAGGGTTTTTAAAGGATCAAAGCAGTCTAAATGCCTCAATCTATTTAAACCACAAATCTGAATGCACATAATCTTGCTTTATATACATACAAAAATCCCACTAAGAACATGTGTAAACATGGATTTAAGCCAGTTGTGAAAGCATTCAGGGAAATCCCAATATAACTATTTCTGTAGCTGGCTGTCAAGTGAAGAAAATAAAGTACTTGAACATTGTCACATACAATAAATGTTTGTGCCATACGTGAAGCATCAAGGGCCAAAGATATCATAAAAGCAACTAGACTTCAAAATAACCACTAGAGTGCAGTCCCTCCATCTGACATCCCAAAGGCATACTCAAGGTTTCCAAAGTGCCCCTCAAACACCAGACAGAAAGCAGCACAGAATTAGTGCTGGATATGCCCTCTGGGCAGATGAAGCTTCTGCACACTTCTAGCTTCATCAGCTATAATTCTGGATACTTACATCTCCCAGGAAATTCCATGGAAAGAATTGGCACAAAGAAATGCTATGATAAAACCACAAAGACAGAAAAATCCCCTTACACATGGCACATGGCATCCTCAAATAGTACCAGGTTCATGGCAGCATTGACTTCATTGTAATTGTCCAAGGCTTCCACAAGGATCTGGTTCAACTCCTCCCAAGTTGGAACTGGCCTATAGCTGGGTTCACCGATGCCTTTGGCAAAATGGCAATAAACATTCATTCTTTTGGAATGCTCCAAAGTTTCCTCAATGTTCTGTCAAAGAAAAAATAATAAAATAAATATATTCCAAGTACAGGAAAAAAACCCACAGCTCTGTGCCACCTCTCCAGGTTAGTATGGTGTTCCAGCAAATAGAATCATACAATCATTTTGTTTGGAAAAGGCCTTTAAGATCATCGAGTCCAACTATTAACCTAACACTGCCAAGACCATCAATAAACCATGTCCTTCAGCACCACATCTACATGGCTTTTAAATAAATCCCAGCAGTGATGGGGACTCCACTACTGCCTTGGGCAGCCTGGCCCAGGCCTTGAAAACCCTTTCAGTGACAATGTTTTTCCCAATATCCAATTTAAACCTCCCCTGGCACAACTTGAGGTCATTTCCTCTTGTTCTATCATTTGTTCCTTGGAAGAAATGCCTTTTTATGTCCATATATTCTCACCTGCATGTTGGAAAAATGGGAATAGGGACATGAAGGAAAAAGGGGAAAAGGGAAAAGCCCTAGTACTGACTTCTTTTGCTCTGACATTTTGCAAATCACAAAACGTCAGTTCATTAGGGTAAGAGAATGTGGACCCAAGAAGAGTGCCACTGCGTGATGCCAGGCCTGAGGAAGAGCAGGTTGAGACTTTGAAAGATTATTTTGGGAAAAGGGAAAGTACCAGGGATCTATGCCAGTATTTCACTTTGCTCCCAACAAGACTGGGGATTTGACCCTTCTCTGGATTTGCCACGTAAGACTCAAAGCACTTAAAAATAGGTATTTAATTAATTCTCAGAGCCCAAATCTCCTTCCCTCAACAGTCTCATGAAGTCCATCATTTACCTATATCACAACAGTAGCAGCCCAGGATACAGATGACAGAGATTTTGCTCCTGGGCTCCTATCAAGAGCACTGCCCTCCAGGCAAGTGAGCAATGGGCAGACCTTGGGTCAAACTGCTTTCCCAAGCAACTTTTTTCCTATAAGCGTGTATGTTATTACCAGAATTACAAACCTCAATACTTACATCATAGAATTTCTTCACCATCTCCAGCTGGATTTTATCAAAGGCATCATAATCCTTCTGTTCAATCATCTTATCCCGGTACACCCGGTTTGACTCATGCAGGTATAGCTTCACCAGGTCTTGGGGTTGCTTCAGACATTCAGGGGTAGAGAACAGAAGGCCCTGTGGAGAGCAGAAACTGTCAGTAAATCGCATCTTGACCCTAAGGGACTAACCTCACCCCCCAGCATCCAGGCTCTGACGCTAGAATTGGACCGAATCACTCTAGCTGCAGTTATTATAGCACCTGCTACTGAGCTTCTGAATAAATGCCTACTCACCAGCCCCTGGAGAACATGCCCTTTAGCTACCCTCGATCTCCCAAGCAGTTTACATTCATTGTACTCATTTTTGATACCCCAAAGAGCACCCTCAGCACAGAATGGCTGTGCTAGCGCTCCCAATCTCAGCAGCAAAGACCATGAAGAGTCTGACACTAGCCCAGACATGTCCCTTTTTGCATATCAACACCACACCACGGGTGCTTTGTCAAGAATAAAAAATAGTTTGGAAATTCTGGTGGTGATGATTTTTTTTTTTAATCAATTAATTTTAATTAGGTGCATTCTGCCTGCAGGAAGTGTTAGTTGCTGTCTGCTTATCACAGTATGTTTATCATGAACTCTATTAAAAAGCATAAAAGAATTATATTTCAAAGAGGTGTTGCCTATAACTAAGCCTATTAACAGCACACAGGGTTTTCAATTGCATGAATTAAATAGACAGATTTTATTCCTAACATCTAATTATTTATACATAAAATATAAAATGCATTAAAAGCAGTGTAAAGCAGATCCTCTCAGCTCACTGGCCCATGGCTCAAACCCACTGGGTTTCATACTTGTCATTACAGCTGCCAAATTATTATTTTATTTCTTTCAGGAAAAAAAAAAAAAAAAAGTTGATAACTCAAAACCCATCAAGTCCTAAACTGATTAAAAAGAAAAAATTGATTAAAAAAAATCACTCCGTCACTCTAAAGGCAGCCTAAGCCACGGAAGTTGTGTTCTTTGTGTTCTTGATGCAAGCACAAGTAAGGCTACTTCAGAGGGGAGAGAATCCACATTTCACCAATCTTTTGATGAATCAGTTTATTAAACACCTGAACATCTTCCCTTTCCTCACTTTGCAGAACCCACCCTCTTCACTCCTCTCAGCAGGGCTACCAGGTTCTTTCATGAACACAAGCAGCTGCATCCCTAAGAGCAATGGGGATACTCTGTGTGCAGCTGAGCTTCCAGGAGATGCTGTAGTGTCTATGGCTGAGTGCTTGAAGGGAGCACAGCCATGGGTCACTGCATCTGTGATAGATATGGTACCCATGTTAAGAAAAAAAAAAAAGAAAACAAATAATCCCTTGCCCTTTGGTACACCAATGCAAATTTTATCTGTCTGGCTGTTGAGTCCTCAGATTGTATTTCAGCCAGATCTCTCAGCCTCTCCTGGACGAAAGGCCAGAAGCTGGATAGGAAGTCTGCCACACCAAGGATTCTCTAGACAATTATATCCAATATGAGCAATATATAATATCAATTTATTATATATAATACATAAATCAAATATAAAATAGTGAAACACCTGGAGAGGCCTTTGCTGAGGAGCAGCTGTGCCCATTAGGGTGCGAGGGGATGGGGCTGCAGGGGAACCACCACTTCTGTCTGAGCCTCAACAGATCAGGATTTATTACAGGGTAATTCTGAGTGAAAGGCTCCACAGAAGGTTAATAATCACCCTCAGAGATGATGCATATTTGGCAGAGAACGGGGAATATGCTAATCACTCCAGCAAGACTTGTCTGACAGTGTTGTCACACATCATCATGACACAGAGATAGGCTGTCACAGCTCTGACAAGGAAAGATCTGACCTCAGATAGTTGCTTGTTTGTTTTAGTTTGGGTTTTTTTCCCCATGATCTCCATGAAAAGGAGAGTGAAGAGCACCCATGATCCCATCAGCCTGCTAGGGAGTGTGTCCCCTCCCAGAAGGACCTCATGTGCTCTGCACCCACCACAGCTCTGCTGAGGGAAGTCAAGAAGACATTTCTGCTGCCCTTCAGAGTTCTGCCAACAACACAAGCATTGGTCAGCTCACATTCTACAACATCAGAACATCTGGGCAGTTAGCAGCCCTAGCCCAGGGTGGGACAACTCCCACCACAACCCCATTAATGAGTTCTAGCCCATAGCATTCCCTCAAATGCTGGGTTATCACTATTGTCTGAGCAAGAATGGTCTTAGCACAGCCACACACTCCAGCCAGCAGTCTTGAGTTGTATCCCCACCCTCAAACCATTGGTTTCCCCCAAAACCTCATAACCTTTCCATGAAAGACCAGCTTCTGTGCAATAATATTTTCTCAACCTTTAAGTTCAGGTGCTCTAAGTTTAATTTGAAACCCCTAACAAATAAAAGGATCACTCATAGTGAGATAGCTCTGGTGCTGCCCACAGCATCTGTAAGTCCTACCCCACACAGCTAAATGATTTTTGGTATTAGAGTAGCTCTTCAAAGGAGATATTCAAAATTAAATGGTCAGATGGTCCAGTGTCAAGAGATATTTTCTTTCTCTTTGCAGCCTAACACACTCTCAGGGGCACACCTGGAGGAAATACATACATAAAAAAGCACCAGAAGTATTCAAGTCATTCTGACAAAATGTGCAGAACTTTAGCGCATGTCCAGAAGCCAAGGCCTGAAGCAATGCAATGTAAATTCAGGACACTAGGCTGGACAAGTCAATGATTATTTCCACTTTCTCAGCTCCATGTCCCTTGGGGCTCCCTCCAGCAGGCTGGGCTCCAATCCCTGCTGAGGTGGGCACCCAGCAAGTGGGGGGAAGGGCAGTATGTGCTGCACAGCTCCCTAGCACCCCAGTCTGGGGAGGGGAAGCATGGGGTAAATGTGGGGAGGAAGTTAACAGGCTTCCACAGATGGGGCGATCAAGTGACAGAACAGAAAGTCTCCCAGGCATAAAAAGGTAAGAAAAATAAAGTACTTGTTCTCTTTCTTGTCAGTCCAAATGACATTTGAAATAATAACAACTAGTGCAGAGTAGTGACCCCTTTCTATCTCTCCTGCACTGCTGGACTAGGCACCCTGCTTTCCCTCTTCCTGAGATTACTCCTGGGGCTACTGGAGCAGCCTCAGAATTTTGAGGACAGCAATGACACGAAAACAGTCACAAACACATTACTATCAACAGTATGTGGACCAGTCCTGGTTTTGGCTGGAACAGAATTAATTTTCTTCCTAGTAGGTGGTTTAATGCTAAATCCAAAGGTTTTGTGTGAGAATAATATTAATAACATGCTGCTGGTTTAGTTGTTGCTCAGTATCACTTAAGTTAAGGATTTTGACCTTCCCATCCTCTGACAGTGGGCAGGTGCACAAGAAATTGGAAGGGACCATGGCCAAGAGAGGTGACCTGAACTAGCCAAAGGGATATTCCCTACCATACAACATCATACCCAATATATAAACTGAGAGAAGTTGGCCAGGGGGGTGCAGATTGTTGCTGGGTCATTGGTCAGCAGGTGGTAAGCAACTGCATTGTGCATTATTTCACTCTTTTGTTGTTGTTATATTCCTTTTCATTACTGTCGTTATTATTATCATCACAGAATCACTGACTCATGGAATGGTGGCAGTTGGAAAGGACATCTGGAGATCATCTGGTCCACCCTCCCTGCTCCAGCAGGGTCACCCAGAGCAGGGGGCCCAGGATGGCATTGTCCAGGTAGGTTTGGAATGTCTTCAGAGAAGGAGACTCCACAACCTCTCTGGGCAGCCTGGGCCAGTGCTGCTTTGTTGTTGTTGTTGTTATCATAATTACAATTTATCTTAGTTATTAACCCATTCTTATCTCAAACCACAAATTTTACTTTTTTTTTTTTTTTTTTTTAATTCCCCTCCCCATCCTACTGGGAGAAGGGAGGAATGAGTGAGCAGTTACATGGTACTTAGTTGCTGACTGGGGTTAGACCATGACAGAGCCATGAACCCAGAGTCCTATTCAAAGGTATTGTACCAATTTTAAAATATACTCATCAGGAAGGATTGATGATGGACTCCAGTCACCCTGTTGGAACTGCGTCATGTTGTGGCCACTGTGTGTGACGGAGCAGCCTAGAACCAGCTGCTGGCATCTAGATCGTAGAATCATACAATAGTTCGGGTTGGAAGAGACCTTTAAGATCGAGTCGAACTGTTAACCCAGCACTGCCAGGTCACCACTAAACCATCTCCCTAAGCACCACATCTCCATGGCTCTGAAACCCCTTCAGGGGTGGGGACTCCACCACTGCCCTGGCAGCCTAGGCCAGGTCTTGACAAACCCTGTGGGGAAGAAATTGTCCCTCACATCCAACCTAAACCTCCCCTGGTGCAACTTGAGGCTACTTCCTCTTGTCCTGTCTCTTGTTCCTTGGGAGAAGAGACCAACCCCATGTGGTTCCAACCTCCTTTCAGGGAGTTGTGGAGAGGGAGAAGGTCTCCCCTGAGCCTCCTTTTCTCCAGGCTGAACAAGCCCAGGTTCCTCAGCTGCTCCTTGCCATACTTGTACTCTAGAGCCTTCCCCAGCTCCATTGCCCTTCTCTGGACACATTTCAGCCTCTCAATGTCCTTGTAGTGAAGGGCCATTTGGCACTTGTAAGCCTGAAGTTTGCAGGGCTCTTTAACATGTTCAATCAGGAGTAAATATGAAAATCCCTCCCTGTGCACATGAGTGTGAAGTCTGCTGGACACTAAAGCCCACGTAGAGGCAAAGCTCAGCTGGAGCCCAGCATGGTGGAGCCACTGCCATCATCTCGCTGTCAGGAAGAGATAGGGGGCAACATTCTTCTTCAACTGCCGCAGAGCTTAATGTGACATACTGCTTGAAAATCTTGATAGAAATGGGAATAAAAGGCAAAATACAACCCTGCTGAGTCTATGATTATTATTTAACAGAGATGACAGATACAATTTAGAGCATCATGATGGTAACCCTTTCAGATGGAATGAAAGACAGAAACAGGGAATTCTCTGGTGTGAACCAGCAGGGAATATGCTTTTAAAAAGCATAATTCCCAACTCTGTCACTGCAGAGACCTGTCTTCTTTAATCAAGGGTAAGTTGCCTAGAGCATACCAATCAGTTTAACTCTGCAGTGGTAGGACTCAGAGGCATGAAGAGGTGCCATAGAAATGCAAGACAGAGTAATGTCGGACTTGAACCACAGATGGGACCTGCTGCAGAGGGACAGTAACAGAAAACACCTGCTAATGAGCCCAAAGGATTATCAAGGTCTGAAGGGTGACCTTACTCCTGCAATAGTAACACCAGTAAGAGTTAGTGATACAGGACAAGGAGCCAGGGCTGTCATTCCTGAATATCTTTCTTAATCCTACTCCATCCCCTTCTTGCTCATCCTGGACTGTGGTTTACAGCCTGTTCTCAACACTTCCCGTGAGATATGACAGCAAATTGTTTATTACAGTCAGATTTTATAGTACTTGCTGAGTCTTCTGCAACTGTTCAAAACCAGCCCATGAGCCCAGGAGTGTTGGAGAATGGCTAGAAGACAAGGGCCTTGTACCTTTAGCCATTCTCCAACACAGGAGGTTGAAGACAATCACGAGTTTGAGACTCCTTGTTATTCTTTTTCAAAACTAGGAAGGAGCATCGCTCAGTCCAGACCCTAGTAGGTTTCCAAGTCAGCAGTGACCTCTGTGTGTGTGTGTGTGTGTGTGTGTGTGTGTGTGTGTTTGTATTCATGAGAGAAGCCATGCCCAGTGCTGTTTCTGTCTCCCCTTGGTTCCCCTTCTTCACTCACAGCCCTTACGCCAGACCATGAGACTCCCCAGAGACTCAAGTTCATGCGTGGGGAGCCAGTTCTGCCTCCCTCTGTGGGCATACACATATTACCCTAGTGTCACACAGGAAAGACCGTCTCATTTCTATCTGAAGGACTGAACCCAATTTCAGCCTATGACCCTTGGCCACCTGATGCCAAAGAAGTAGTGGCACCACCAAGTACACTGCTGAGGCATTTAGTGTCATCCTGCTGAAGGTGAAATCCAGAGACAAAAATCAAGTGAGAACAGTGGATAAAATCATTGTGGTGTGGGAATGCATGGAATTTCTCATGATTCTCTCAAGTCAACACAACTAGATGGTTCATCTTGGGAGACACCTACTCTGCAGCCAAGCAGAGCCTTGAAAGCAAGCCAAGCCTTGAAAGCAACACTGCTCCTGGGTTTCAATTTGTGCCCATTACCTCTTCTACTGTTGCTGAGCACCATTGAAAAGAGTCTGGCCCCATCCTCTTGACCCCTACCCTTTAGCTATTGATCAGCATTGATCAGATCACCTCTCAGGCTTCTCTAGCTAAACACCCCCAGGGCTCTACAATATTGTTTCATGCCTTTCTCTATGACCTGGGCAGTGCATTCTCAGCAGGTCTGCAGGTGATGGTGACCAAGCAGAGAGGTTATTACAAGAAAAGGAGGGACCCTAACAAGCTGGAGAAAAGCTGTGTGAGATTCAATCCTTTTTTGGGTCCCCCAGTACAAGAAAGACATTGACAGATTGGAGTGAGTTCAATGGAGGCCACCAAGTTTGTAAAATGGTAGAGCACAGGACATGCAAAAAAAGGCTGAGAGAAATGGGTTTGTTCAGCCCTAGGAAAAAATGGTGAATCTTACAGCTGCTTACAACTACTGAAAGGAGAGTTATGGAGAGACAGACCCAAAGATTTTTTTTTGGAGGTGCATAGCAAAAGACGAAGAGGCTGCAAACACAAATTGCAACTAGGGAAATTATGACTGAAATAAAAATCTATAATTTTCACCATGGAGAGGATTTAGCAATGCATCAAGGGAGGCTTTTGGAACTCCAGCCTTAGAAACCTTCAAAACTTGTCTGATCAGCCTGACCTAACTTTGAAGCCAGCACTGCTTGATCATGGGGTTAGACAAGAGAGCTCAAGCTAAAGTATGAATTTATGAAGATATAACAAATGCAATACATTGAAATGCATTCTTTGAGTCCAGAGCTTTCTTCACATTTAATTTCAGGAAAAAGAAACTGTGTTCCAGCAGAGCTAAACAGGAAATCAGGACATCTCAAAAACCCAATAATATTTAAGGTAACGAAATAATCAAGAATTACTAGCAAAAGATAAGGAAGGCTTTAAAGAAATAATGAACCACAATTTAAATAATCATTATGAGACTTAGGAGTCAGAGTCCTCCACTCCTGCAGTCATGTGATAAATGAAAAGCCATCAGAGCTCCTGTCACCGCTCCTACCCCCTGGCCCAACAATTGGATCTGGCAGGATATTTTCTAATATCCCACAACCTTAGCACCTTTGAAGCAGACTACAGCTAAAAGTAAAGCCTCCCATTGAAATGTGTTTATCTGCCTTTCAAAGCACAGATTAACTAGAAGACAGGATTTACCATGACCCACACCTAACGTCAAAGGCTGCTGATGTTTAGCTAAGCACAAATGACAGGTCTGATTCCTTCTTGACACAATGGAGTTATTAACTTTTTGAAGGTCCTCCTCTTGGATTTCCCATTGCCTGTCATTACTTCAACTCTTGTCTGATGCACCAGACTACAAGGCACTGAACTTTCAGCACCAACTTTGTAAAACAGACCTTAATAAGGACAGCAACAAATTACAAACTGGGGCTTTACAACAGGTTATGGCATTTCAAACCTCTTGATTTGGCTGACAAAAACTTTTAGAAACTTTGTTAATCAGGCTTAAACTCTGACAGGATCTTTGAGCAGTGATATCTACTGCTTCAAAGCATGAGATTTTTAGGGAAATAGAAAAGGGAAGAGAAGTGAGAGAGAAAGAGAGAAAGAGAGAAGGACAAAAAGAGAAGGAGAAAGAGAGAGAAAGACAGAGAAAGAGAGAGAAAGAGGGGGAGAGAGAGAAAAAGGGAGAGAGAGAGAAAAAGAGAGAAAGAAAGAGAAAGAAAGAGAAAGAGAGAGAAAGAGTGAGAGAGAGAAAGAGACAGAAAGAGGGAGAAAGAGAGAGAGAGAAAGAGAGAGAGAGAGAAAGAGAGAGAGAAATCTCCACTGCATCAAGAAAACATTAAAGCTGAACAACTTCCTCTTGTTACACAACTGGCTCTAATGGTAGTTCAGTTTCAGCAATTAGGTCAAAACTGGTTTTGATTTATTTATCAAATCTTTAAATACCACCCTTCATACTCATGATGAGTACTGGACCAGTGAGAAGATGAAATGCCAGTAGAGGCTGACAAACTGTACTGGCTTCAGGCAGAGCAGTTGAACTAGCTACTACTCTCCTATCTTCAGGGCCCATAGCCCACTAAGTATCCACCACCTGCTTCAGTGCAATCAAATAATTTCCCTGTGTTGTATGGCAGTGCCATTAATCACCATATTGACATGTGTGGAACTGAGACTCACAAAGAAAAGCCCAGTTCCGTCACACTCACCAAAAGTAAATCAAGTGCTGAAGTCAGGAGCCCAAAGCTCCCTTCAGTTGGTCCTTTGTACAGCCAGAGGGCCTTTCAACCCACCCCAAACCTTCACCTTCTCTTGGAACTATTCTGTCCCTCCCTGTTGACCACAGCAGGGTGGACAGCAAATAAGCTTCTCACTGATGTTTCTCAAAGTCATGGGTGATGTCTCTGGAATTCATCCAAAACTAATCAGGAATTAGAGAATAGGCCATGGGCACCCCCATTTCTCAGGAGACACACATGCTGTGTCATTGCTAGGTTGGAAATTGCATTTTGCTCCCTGAGGCTAGCTGGGCCAGGGAAAGGGCTCCCATGGCATTGGACAAGCTCCAAGTGCCACAGGACAGCAACTACACTTACTTGGAAGATATTGGAGAAGTCTCTCAGATTGAAAACATAGTGGAACTTGACAGCTGTTGGCAGGAAGGTAGCAGCTACTTTCTGATGTAGTCCCAGGGCAAGGGCAATCAGCTGCTGAGTTGATTTTTTCACAGCTGCTGAGAAATTCTCACTCGTCAGGTGCTGCATTAAAATGGTGCTGTAGATCCTGGATAAGGCATCCTGACCAGGGATGGAGAGAGTGAAGACACAGAAGTGACGCTGAGGAAAAGAAAGGAAGACATAGAAAGGTCAGAGAGATGGGCAACCACCTCAGAAGCAAAAAGTCTTCAGGGACTTGATGTGGTTAGACTCAGTGCTAGATAATCATCTAGGCTTCCTTTCCCATGAAAGGTTGAACCAGATGATTTTTTCGAGGTCATTTCACAACCTGGGATTCTATGACTTGCAGCCCATCTGAACAAGGCTATTCTCCTCTTCTGGTTACCTGGCAGAGGACAGTTGGCCAGCAACACCATTCTGCTCACTAAACAGGGGTTTTTCAACTGCATTTCACAATTGCTACACTGGAAGTTCAGTCCATAGAAGAGCTGAAGGGCTCTGAAGGTCCCACCAACCTCTGATGAAGCCCAGTTGCTGTCTCTGTTTGAAAAAATCCCCTGAAAGGTGCCATTGCCCAGAAAATGTTCCCTTCACTGATGTGGAACTTGCAGAGCTAGAGGAGATGCCCACATATTCGTAGAATGATAGGATCATAGAATGTTTTAGGCTGGAAAGGACCTCTGGAGGTCATCTGGTCCAACCTCTCTACTCAAGTAGGGACATCTCTACCTAGGGCAGGTTGCTGAAAGCCCCATCAACCCTGATCTTGAATGACTTCAGGGATGGGGCCTCCACCACTTCTCTGGGCAGCCCATTCCAATGGTCTATCACCCTCATATTAAAGAACTTTTTTCTAATATCCTTTCCCAACTTAAAACCATTACTCCTTGTCCTGTCATTACAAACCCGTTTGAATAGACCTTCCCCTGCCTTCATGTAGGCCCCGTTCAGGTACGGGAAGGTCAATATAAGGTCCCACTGGAGCCTTCTCTTCTCCAGGCTGAACAGCCCCAACTCCCTCAGCCTATCTTCATATGAGAGAT
>JANIJG010025272.1:0-14374 GCA_024611175.1 Megaceryle torquata | reverse complement strand
AGAGACAGGGAAATACTGTCCAACAGAGGCTATGAGAACAGTTAAAGGACTGGAACATCTTTCTTAGGAGGAAAGGCTGAGAGACCTGTGGCTGTTTAGTCTGAAGAAGAGAAGACTGAGAGGGGATCTTGCTAATATTTACAAATATCTGAAGGGTAGGTGTCAAGTAGAAGGGGCCAGTCTCTTTTCTATGGTGTCTTGTAATAGGACAAGAGGTAATGGTCACAAACTGGAACACAGGAAGTTCCACCTCAACATGAGGAATAATAGAGGAGTTAATAGAGAGTGTCTGTCATTCATCTACTGGCTGACCCAGCCATCACCTTTGACAGAAGACGACAGCACAGTCTTGGTGACGGGTAAGCATTAAGAGAATTTTTGTTTGTTGAATCTAACATACAAGTTGTGCTTGACTGGAGGCAATAGATAACCCCTAAGAGTCCAGCAAGCCATAGATCTGCCACAAACACCACACTTCTCTTCCATAAAAATTATTCCCTACATGACAAATTGAGTAGCTGTGAGTCAAGGCAGCTCTCCTCCCTGCACTGGTGTGCTGCAATTATCTTGAAGCACATTAACGACACAAGAGTATTCCTCAGGTGAAACAGGTACCAATCCACCAAGAATTCAGATCTGGGAGAAGATGCTGTAAAGATCTGCCTCAACACAAATGATGCAGCTGGGGGAAGGAAAGAAATAATAAAAACATTTGCAGTGCATCAGTGCTGCATTCTGTCAGTACTGTGAGATTCATGTATTTAATCCTGGGACAGAATCCCTCACCTGCCTCTCTCCAAAGGCTGCAGTGCGGTTCTGACTTCTTTGTATTTATTGACAAACATTTCTCTGCTCACCTGAACAGCAACCACAGAAAGGACCTCAACTGAGATCCTGTTGAATTCATCGAAGCAGCCCCAGGCTCCTGTCTGGGAAAGGCCTTTGTAAATATTCCCACAAGACTGAAAAATAAATAAATAAAATAATTAATTACAAGAGTGAAATCACAAATGGAATCAGCTCCAGCAAAAAAAAAAGAGTGGATTTTATTTCCCAGCCTGTTTATTTATAGCAATTTAGAGTCTATTGTGGGTATTTAGAAGAGAGCAGTGAAACGGTGGGTGCAACTTATTTATAATATTTACAGCTCCAAACAGTTTTCCATTTGATTTGCTAATTGCACTTTCTTGATATATCTGTGCACTAGTTTCATTTAAAGGTCACCTGTGCCCAACTACTGATGGCCCCTTATTCTGAGAGTGTCCAGGAGATGAATAAAATATGATCTGAGGCTACCAAAGTGATGGTACCATGCAGACTGGGAAAGAGCAGGACTCAGCCTAACAATTCAGCATTCTGCAGCAGCTGAAGGTTCAGCACATTTTGGTCTTATTCTGGGAGTGAATCCTGAGTAAACCAGGACAGGTTCCTTCCCATGCCAGGGCCTGCCAGCCTGTGAGCATGCCAAGAAGAAACTATCAGGGTTGAAACATCAACACAGTCTTCATCTCAAATGAACAGGACATAATTTTTGAAGCATTCTTCACAGAATCTAACTCCAGAGGGAGGGGAAAGGCATAACAAGGCAGAGAGGACACTTTGTGTCTCTGCCTCCTGAATAACACTGTACAAGTCTTGATGGGTCCCTGAGCATCCCCAGCCCCATGTAACAGCACTGTGGCCCATGTGGGATCAGTACCTTGTAGTCCATCTGCTCAGAGCAGTTAAACACATACACCATGATGCCCAGGGCTCGCCCCAAATCTTTTGTAGTCTCTGTCTTGCCAGTGCCTGCAGGGCCCGCAGGTGCTCCACTCATCATCAGGTGCAGAGACTGGGTCAGGGTGATGTAACATCTTTCATAGTGAACAATGAAGGAAAGAGGGAAAGATTGAAACTTGATCCAACAGATCACTGTTAGGCTGCAGAGAAGTGGCATTAGAGCAATGCCCTTGGGAGAACCTTTCTTCTGAAAAGTTGTACAGGAACAATTGTGCATGTCTAAGCTGAAAAACCCTTTGGGCATTAATTACCACCTCTGCCCAGCCCTGTTTTCTTCAAGGTCTTCCAGCAAGGTCTGTGTAACCTCTTCAAGTCAGTGTTGTACTTTCTTTGGATCCTCATACTACCCACTGATATTTGGCATGTCCCAGACAGTGGAGAAAAGGTCAGCTTTTATGAAAGACCTTCCTCTTGCTTCCCAGTGCTCTTCAGCCCAAAGGATCCCATTCCCCACCACTGACAGAAACCTGCTCAGAGGGTCTATGAATGATCCCACCCAATTCTGTAGAAAGCCCCAAAGCTCAGAAGCTTGATGATGGACACCAGGAAGGTGCCCACATGTGAGTGTCTAAGCCAAAGAGCTGCAGTCAATACGGCCAACAAAATCTGATAATGCATGGGGGCTTGGCTCAGCTGACTAACATGGATGACTAGAGCCATCTGAGATGCCCCCGGCTACTGAAATGTCACATAGTTTGGAAAGATATGACAAGTGGTCCACAGGAGACTTGCATGCTTCTGGATGGATGCTAACTGCATGGATTAGTAGTTGGAAGCCAGAGGGGATAATGTAAAGTATTGCAAGTGATTCTAGGTGTCCCCATTGAGACAACTGAACCAAGTGGTAGATGTCTACTTCAAGATCAGATGAAAGCTTTCTAGACTCACCAACTCTGTGAATTGTGGACGTATTCTGCACAGGCAGACACCTGCAAGTGAGCATCTTATTCTGTGAGCTTCATCTGAGGTACAGATACCCCAGAGGGTACCACCATTAAATCACAAAACAGACGAGAGTTATAGCTCTGACACCATATCACTGGGACACAAAGAAAGAACAAGAGGGATGTGGATATCCAAACCAAAACCATCCTTGGTTGGCACCTCTTTCTCTAACTGAATGGGAAAGCACAGCTATGATAGTGTGTCCCACGACTTACCTGTCAGTCAGTGGAGTTATCACAAGCCGAGGGGTGTTACCAAGGTATTCATAGGAGTATAGGAACTGGGCATCGCAGATGTTGGCGAAGCAGTGCCGTTCCTCATCCGACCACCTGTGCCGGAGCTGTGACAGCCAAATGAATGCCTGGGCATTGTCCACCTGCAAGGCATCCACAAGCACCATCACAGGAAGGCCAGGGATGTGAGGCACACAGTTTAGGTGCCAAAATGGTGACTTCATTGAAGTTTTCATTGTGGATGGACTGGTTCTCACTGCAAAGGCAGATGTGGTGAGGAAGGTCGCTTCCCCATCTCCCACCATAGAGGGTAGGGATCAGACTTGTAACCATGTTGGTGGGAGGGGAAGTAGTGAATACCCAAGAGAAAGAATAGCACAAAAAGGCTCCTAAAGAGGAGATTTAAGAAGTGGCAATTTGTGAACAGGCTCTTACAATGCAAACAGAGTGAGAGAAGGAGCAGAGGCTGTCTAGGCAGGGAAGGTGCCACAGATAGCACCAGGGAAACAGGCTGGGGACAGGGAGACAAGTATAGCCATGGCCAGCACTCTCTGAACAACCAGCAGGCAAGCCGAGGAGATGAGCTGCTTCACCAAAAACTGAACTGAGTCACCTCCAAGCCCAGCTGACCCTTGAAGACAGAAATCTTGCAAGCAGCCTGGCTGCCTCTGGGAGGCCACAGATAAGGGTAAAGCCACAACCCATCACACTCAGGGAACCTTACCACCCACCTGCAAGGCTGGACACTTGCAAGGCACAATATCAAAGGCAGGACAGTAGCATGGGAGAGGAGTGAAGGACAGGGGAGTCACAGAAGATTCCCTGTGACCCCGCCCCAAAACAGGAAAGCTACAAAAAAAAAAAAGTCTGAATGATGTTTTTAACTTTCTAAAGTCATAACTGAGACTGCATCCAGCAACCTCCCAGCACAAGACCATCATTCACCAACATGTGTCTTGGCAACACAACATGGGGCCATGTTCTTACTCCTGGTATGAATCTGTGGTAACCAACAAAATTCTTGGTGTTGCAGGCACTGCAACAGTACAGCAGGCTTGCAGGGACCTTCTACAATGTTTGTGGTAAGGAGGCAGAAGTAAATTTAGTCACATATCTCCCACTCAGACAGGCTTATGGTCAGCCTATTGCTCCTGAACCCCCCACTCCAATGATCAAGACAGAACCATGCTGAGCTGCAAACACAAACCTTTTGCGCTATCATCTTTGCCACCACATCTCGAGCATGCACGTCAATGGTGCAAATGGTCATGATTTTCTGCCTGTCACCCTTGGAGAGCTGCCCAATCAGCATGTTAACGAGGATGTTCAGCTGGGCCACTTGCTTCTTGTAATATTCTTTCATTGCATTCTCGTAGCCTTCCTCCACCCTGGCAAAGGCAATCCCAACCTCAGTGGTCCACCAGATCTGGGTGCAGGAAAGAGCCACCTAGGGAAATGGGCTGTCTCAGTATCAGGGAAAACACCAGAGCTTCCTTACATTCAAGAATGTCTGATCTACAGGAAGATCAAGGATGAAGTATCCATGACATGAGCTTAAGTATTTTTTCATACAGTAGTCACAGTAGGCAGGACAACAGGGATGTGCCCCATGACATTAATTTAAAACATCGTATCAGTGGTAAACACATTTAACAGCTACTTTTTAAGTAAATCAGCACCTTTCACATGCCAGAGAAGGCATGTGAAAGCAGAAGAGGAAGAGTTGGAGACCATTAGGCTGTCAGATGCATCTGAGGGGCTCTTTTCTCTCATCAGGCCTCTCCTCTTCCTTTTCCTTCTGCATCTCTTGCTCCCCTGGGTGTAGAGACTTCCCAGGACCCACAGGGTGCAGCAGGCACTGCACAAGCCCCTGAGCTCTGTAACCCAACCAAGAGTGTATCCTCTCAGAAGCCCCAATCAGAGCATGGATTTCAGCCTGGAAACTGTCAGGAGATTGCAGGATAAAGGACAACTCATCCTTCTTCTCTCCTAGACAGCACAGTAGAGATCAGAAATGTCCCCATCCACAGCTAGAGGTCATTACTGGAAGAAGGGAAGGGCAGGACTGGAGGGGAAGCCAAGGGCTGCCTTTCCCACATGCCAGCCTGAATGGAGATGAGGGGCAGTGGCAGATACCTGGGCAGGGTAGTCAAAGAGCCACTGTTCCCTTGGCTTCTCTTCATAAGCCATGACAGCTTCCATCATCTCATTTCTCACAGCAGCCCTCATGCTGTCTAGTACATGATTAAGCCAGACCTCAACCTGGAGAAGAAATTAAATTACAGTCATTTATTCTTTTTAATCACCTTTGGTAATTAGTGAGGATAGGGAATGGGACAAGCATCTCAACTCTGGGTTAAACATGCCTGACAGCTTCCTTCAGACTCAGTGGACAATTCTGATACTGCGGGATTAGCATCTATTTCCAGACACCAAGAACACAAGGCAGATTTTTATTGAACTCTAGCTATAGGAGAAACCAAAGTGAACTCCATCGATGAGTAATCTGGTTAGGTGCATTCCACCTCCAAGCCATGACAGAACTGCTCCTGAGACTTGTTCACAATCTGCCAACAGCAGGAGAAATCTGCTGTTGAACTTGGGAACATAGTTCCTGCTGAATTATAGTATTTCACAGGCAAAGGCCTCACTGAGCAGATAGTTGAAATGCAGCAAGTTCCGTCCCTGGGGAGCTCAGCAGCTGGAATTAAGTTTTTAGCTTCCCATCATAGTCCATGGAGAAAGGTGCAACTACAGGGACAGATAAGCTGAGCAGTAGTTTGATTCTTGCATTTCGTACTTCAACTCATTCTATGAAAGGAAGAGGTTTGAAAAACAGGAAGCAAAGCATCCTCGTTCAAAAGATAATCATGCAGACGTACCATGCAATAGCTTAGTCTATTTTCCATCTCCATCCCTCCCTTACCACAGATATTTGTAACAAGCTGTAAGACTAACCTTCAAAATGTTGTAGAAAAAATCAAATTAAAGAAAAAGATAATCAGGAAAAAGTCACAGCCCTTTCTCCCACAGTGAACTGTGACACCTATGTGCCACCTTAGTGAGGACCTCTCCAGAGTGCTACCAAGGGCTGTGGCGTGGAATTAGATTACATACTGGAGGAATTATATTACATATTACATACATACCTCCAGCCTTCCTCATGCACAAAGGAAGAGCAGTGCAGCTCTATGATGTCTTGGCAACAGATGCCCACACAAGGGGCTGAAGGGCAGATGCCACTTGACAGTTTTGATAGACAAGCTCTTCCCTCTCACCTGCCCACTGCAGTCACAGGGTTCACTGAAGCTGACATATTCCTCCTCTCTACTGTACATTCCCAGGCCAACCTTGGTTGGCTTTTGCTCAGAGTCCAGCTGGAATTTCATCCTGGCCAAATTGTCAAAGAGTTTGGAAAGATGACACTGCACCTGCAGAAGGAATTGTATAAATACAGTGACTGAGACAGGACAAGCAGAATGGAGATCACCACGTCAGAGACACAATCACATTCATAAAGCATGATCTCCAACACCTTGGTAGCACCGCATCTTCTCGTGCATGGCCAGGATACTGTCAGCACAAGCATCTTGATATCTCTCCCTATGCTTCCACCTATTTCTACGTCATTTAGAAAACAGACGTGCCTTAATAAACCCTAGTTCCCCTTTGGGAAATCTCCCATACATGGTAAAAGCACAGAAGACATTCAAACATATCATGACCTTCTAGCGCACATTTCCCTAGAGTAGTAATGAGAGGTCTCCAGACATTGTTCCACCTCATCTTGTTCTCTGCACACTGTGTTTTCTTCACTATGAACCTTCCTGCTTTTTCACTACTAGAAATCAATTTTGTGTGGATGAAAAGTCCTGAATTCTCCTCCATGGAGAAGAAAGACCTTTATTTCTGCCCAAGACTCATGATAAACACCTCAACAACTCAGGCCTCCTACAAACTCTCATCATGACCAAAAGCATTCTTCCAGAAGGAAAAGACTAATTCAGTCCTTTCCTGTTCACACCCAGCTGAGTTTGAAAAGCCAAGAGGGTGATGCTAACATCATTGCTGTGGGCTCTCAACACCAGCATCTGCCTGCTGGGAGATGAGAAGGACACCAGCACTTCTTCCAGATCACTACATAACACACAACAATATCACTGTGTGTGTCACACACCACTGCCAACCAAGGTGGGCTTCTCCCATGACTCATGTTCTCATGGCAAGGGACAGCTCATAAAGCAGTCCCAGACAGGGGTTACCTCTCTCAATGGCAGCCAGAGACAGGGAAGTGGACAGTCTCCAATGGGTAGGGGATATGAAATGAGACTAGGTTGTGTTGCCTGGTGCTCTGATGCTTTCAGAGAAAGACGGGTGGGCTTGGCCATTTAATTCTGACTCACTGTCTTGCAGAACATTACAACACTCCTCACAAAATTTCCTGCAGGTGGACTTAGCTTGGTAGGCTTCTTAAGCACATTCAAGGATGGCCAAATCCTGGAAGACACTACATACTTCTGAGAGGCAAATGCACTCATCTTCCCACCAGATAAACAAGTCTCCTTTTGAATCTTTACTAAACTATAGAAATCTTCTCTTATGTCTAGAAGTTTCTGCTCACAAATCCCCACTGTCCGTTCCCAAACCCCAGCCAGTCTGCAGGGCTTTGGATGTGCTCCAGCACTTGGTGCAATCCTGCCACTGGAGCCCTGAATACACTTGAATCTGCATAAGTTCAATACCCAGTTCAAGAGGATAATATCATTTTGCATTTAATCCTCCTTCAGGAATTATCAGACTTTTAAACAACAGTGAAAAGGCTGAGAGCATATCCATGTATGATCCTACTTGACATTTACTTTGATTTTACTGCAAATAGTTTTGAATAACAGAAAACACCAGGAATTTCTTCATACTCCATGGAGCATTTCCACACAATACCTTTCCTTTGCTTCCTGTGTGTTTTTTCCTTTCCATTTTAAGTACCAATCAGCTATGTATTTATGATACTCTGTGGACTGAAATGACCCAGCAGCAGAAACAGATACAAGCCGTGTTAAAGGTCAGAGGCAAATAACAGCTTTTCCAAAGGCACATTCAAACCTGCTCCATTCACATGCTCACATCAATGTTAAAAATTACGAAAAGCTTAGAGAAGGTGACATCACTCGCTACTGAAAGCTGGAACAAGGAATTAATTCCTTATCAATTTTCTGTGAACATTTTGATTGGTTTTACACATCAGCCTCAGGAGAAATGATGCATCCCAAACAACACCAACCAGACCACAGTACTGCCAGCAAAAGTGGCTGAGGTTTCCTCCTGTAGCACCAATAATCAACCCTGATGCTGCAGGACTGAATCCTCTGATCTCTGCCCACTGGGGGACAGGTGTCTGTGCTCCCCTTGGGAAGGTGGGAAAGAGCACAGTAAAGTCATTTCTAAAAGGAAAGATTCCTGTAAGTTCCTCCACAGGACAACTGACGTTAAAGATGTGGGCCTGCCCAAGCAGGTCCAAAGGAGGCCACAAAGATGATCAGAGGGCTGGAACACATCCCCTTTGAGTACAGGCTAAAAGGGTTGGGGTTGTTCAGCCTGGAGGAGAGAAGGCTCTAGGGAGACCTTATTGCAGCCTTTCAGTACTTAAAGGTGCCTGTCAGAAAGATGGGGAGGGAATCTTTATCAGGGAGTGAAGTGACAGGATGAAGGGTAACAGTTTTAAATGGAAAGAGGGGAGATTTTGATTAGATATTAGGAATAAATTATTTACTGTGGGGGTGGTGAGACACTGGCACAGGTTGCCTAGAGAAGCTGTGAATTCCCTCTCCCTGGATGTGTTTAAGCCCAGGCTGGACAGGGCTCTGAGCAACCTCATCTAGTTGTTCCTGCCCATGGCAGGGAGCTTTGAACAAGATAATCTTTAAGGTCCCCTCCAACCCAAACAGTTCTGTGATTTTATGATCCAGCAATCCACCATCAGTCATCAGGAAGAATGGTATATTTGGAGTGATTTCTCCACACCTGGCATTCAGACACCATACCCAGAAACCCAGCCTGGAGAGGAGAAACATCCTCAGTCAGAGGACACACAAGTCCAGTGCAGGAGGTCAGACACCCATCCTGGTCCCTGAGCTGCACAGAGATGGATGGCAACCCAAAAGTTCTACTTGCTTCCCATAGCCATTTTCCGAAATACCAGTTGTCTTAACCTCTTTCAGGTTCTCTCTCCCTATAATGAGGGCACCCTTAAGCTTTTGCATGGGGGAAGGAAGAAGTGGCTGACTAGCAAATGCCTCTTTTGCTTAAAAAAAGGGACTTATCCAAACCATCAATTGTTAGCACTTCCACATCTGAATGACCAGTCTGTGGTTCTTTGAACAGCAGATGCTGCTTGGTGGCATTGCAGGTTGGGAGTCCAAGGTCAGCAACAAATTTTGGCCGAGATCCTCAAGAAAGATGTTTTTCTTCAACTTCACTGTATTCCAGCAGAAATAAAACCACTGGTTTTACAGGATCAAAACCATAGCTCTACTCTGTGCATTGCTTTTAGAACCATCTGCTAATACCACCAGGGCTGGAATGAGACAGTGTAGAGTGCACATGTTGCCTTTCAAAGACAACGGATTTGGCCAGCTGTGAAAGAATTATTAATCCAAGTGAGAGTGGAAGAAAAAGCACTCAAGAAAAGACAAGCTACAGGAGAGTCCCAAGACAGCATCTTCCACAACGATATTACTGACAGTTGGAAAATGTAGAGGTGATGCAGTACAAGGCTTACCAGCTGGGGGTTGGTGCCATTGGAAAGAATATCTAATAAATCTGCAGAAGAAATAAAGTAAAATCTGGGAAAGGCCAACCTCTTCATGTCCAAATATTCAGCCAAAGCCTTCTCACACAGAGTCATCCTAGGGAGACAAAGCAGATAAACAGAGCTCAGACAAGTGGGTAAATATCCTTTCATGTTTCATGCTAGAGTTTAGGTTATCAAGCAGATTCTCCCCTACCCTGGGGAAATTCCAGACAGGAAGTAAGCCTGCAGCTGGTCCTCTGCAGCATTTTCCACACAGATCAACACAGCACACATAGTAACTCAGTAATCTCTCTTTACTGCCAAGGGTCAAACAGATGAAGAGTCAGAGAAGCCTCATAACAAAAAGAAAAAAAAAAACCAAAAAAACCAAAAAAACAAAAACAAAAACCAAAAAAAAACCAGAAAGGCAGGTGGAAGAAGAGGCTAGAAAGGGTTTGCAGTCTGACCTGCTGCTTTAGACAGGCTTGGAACTGCCGCAGATGATTTCACATTGGGATAAAAGTTTCCATAACTGTTCTTATTCTAATGAGACACATTTTAAAGTCTGATTCCGATCTACTCAGCTATTTTGTGTCCCAAAGCCTGAAAGGAAACTTGTTTGCTCCAATCTAAAGTGAATCTTTTAGTGTTCACATGCTAAACTGCTGCTGAGCTTACTAAGTTCAGAAATAACAGGCAGCTCATCATCTGTGAGAAACATTTGCCTTAGCCATCAGAAAACAAAATAAATCTTTATTTTAAATGGCTAGTTATTACTGATGCAACAGCTATCATAATAACTTTCACATGCATTCTACGTAGACAAGCTTGTATATTAGGTGAGACCTGTATCCATCCCAGGGCATTAAGGTCTTTCTCAGAGACTCCAGTTATACCATGTGTCAGAGGTATACATGCAGAGATAATTTCATTAATTAAAGAACAAAGGCTCAGCTCTGCTGCAGATATTCCAGTGTGGACTGCTAACTAGGGTCTAGAGAACAAGTCTTATGAGGAGTGGCTGAGGGACCTGGAATTGTTCAGCCTGGAGTAAAAGAGGTTCAGGTGAGACCTTGCTCTTGACAACTCTCTGAAAGGAGTTTGGAGACAGGTGGGTTTGGTGTCTTCTCCCAACGTATAAGTGAAAGGACAAGAGGTAATGTCCTCAAGCTGCACCAGGGGAGGTTTAGGTTGGACATTAGGAAGGGTTGTCAAGCCCTGGAACAGGCTGCCCAGGGAAGTGCTTGAATGACCATCCCTGGACGCATTTAAAAGTTATGTAGATATGGTGCTTAGGGACATGGTTTAGCAGTGGACATGTAGAGTAGGGTTATTGGTTGGGCTAAATGAAGGTCTTTTCAAACCTCGATAATTCTATGATTCTAATAGATACTTCAAATACTGTATTTGGGGTAGCAGTGAGACCATGTGTTACTAGAACCAGTTGAACACCTACCTTTGTATGTGTGCAAATCAACCTTCAGGATGAGAGTTTGCACATACACAAAGCCAGACTCCACTTTGGGGTCTTCAGGGTGATGGATCACAAATAAAAAAGACTCAAGAAAGATAAGAAATGCTGAGACTTGTGAATGCAAGGGATGTACAGTCTAGGAAGAAAGCCTCAGTGCACAAGTTAAACAGACTTATTAGAGTTGATCCCAATCCTGTGATTTTCAAAGTTGTACCTACCTACTCTGAATGTCCTCCAGTTGTTGGGACAGACCTGGTTTATTGGTGGCTTCAACTACATTTGGGGTTTTCTGAGTTTCATAGGCCAGTTCTTTAAAATCCATGTCAATCCCTTCAAAGCGTTTGGAATCCTAGAAAGCAACATGAGGAACATGTTCATGGTTAAACACTAATCTTGTGCTAAAAGATCCTTTTCTATGGGTGCTGCCTTTGGGTTGAGGGGAAGGAGTCTCTGCAGAGAGCCTCCTGTCCAATGCAGAGGGATATCTCCACCATTTCAGAATGGTTCTTCCAGCCATGTGCCTGAAACAAAGTCTCCAGTGTGGCACTCACCACCTTCTTACTGTATCCCAAAGGGGTCATGGATAAAGTGATCCATGCAGAAGCCAATGCATAGGACCAAGTGGCTTCATGGGATTGAATTCCCTTTTGAATACCTCCTCAGAACTCTTCCTCTCCTCTGTCCAGGTGAAATACCATTTACCTGTCCTCAGCAGGAGATGCCCCCATATCGGGGGTAAGGCTACCAACTCCAGCTTCATGAGAGCTCACTCTTAGCCCCTTGCTACAGTGTAGGAGTCCCCATGCTGTGCAATGGTATGATGACACTTGCAGAGGAGAGCCCTTCCTTGCCTTGAGAAAGGCTGTGGAGACCCCACTGTGGCAACAGAGGACCATGCTGACAATTATGCTCTGCACCTAACAGGGATCCTGAATTTCTGGAGCTAAATAGCAAATAATAAATAAAACTATATTCAAAATGCCTCTGCTTCTTTCTGTTTTCTGTCTCTGGCTTTTTTTTTCCAAGCCAGGCCTCCCAAGGGAGCCATGACACTGAATAAAAGTGCTCCAAGCTCTCCTGGTAACAATTCCATGTTAACTTGTGTCTATCACCAGCAGCAAGGCTCTGGCCCAAGGGTTGAGCTCTCCCTGTACACAAGCCATGTGGCCAGCTTCAGATGTGCACCCCATGCCCTTCCAGCACATTCTCCTACTGCCTGGGATGCATCTTGAGGAGGTTCAGTCTCCAGAGGCTTTGAGTTTCTTCTTTTCCTCTAGTGAAGGGAAGATGCTGCTGATTCGTGCCACCTGCCAGACAAGCACTGAGATGCAGAAAGCTGCCCAGCAGGACACAGATTTAAATTATGATGTGATTTCATACACACCACTAGATTGCTGTTGAATATGAACAACTCACTGGCACACAGTACAACCTCCAGGGCACTGGTTATTAGCACCTGATATTGCCCAGCAAGCGAAGTGTGCCCAGCACTCTCCAAAGCAGGGGGAGGAAGAGTCCAAGTAGATCAGAGTGACGAGATGGAGACAGGGTGGTGTACTGTCTGGGTGTTGCTGAACTGGGCATGCCTCAGGTGTCACAGGCTGACATGGTGTCAGTCCCCTGGTAGTGATGGCAGTGACACTGCATGTGGACAGGGACAGCAGTAACACAGCCAACCACAGTTCACTTGTGAGTGAAAGGCATATCCAGCAAGGGCAAGTGTAGGGTCCTGAAGCTCAGGAATAACCCCTGAACCAGTGCAGGTGAGGGACTGACCTGCTGGAAAGCAGCTCTGTGGAGAAGGAACCAGGAGTGCTGGTGGACAACAGTTCACCATGAGCCAGCAATGGGACCTCGTGGCCAAGAAGACTCGTGGTCCCCTGGAGTGTATTAAGAGTGTGATCAGCAGGCTGAGGGAGGTCCTCCTCCCCCTCTGCTGTGCCCTAATGATATCACACCTGGAGTATTGTGTCCAGTTCTGTGTTCCCCAGTTCAAGAGAGACAAGAAACTACTGGAGAGAGAGTCCAATGGAGGCTACAAAGATGCTGAGGGGACTGGAGCATCTCTGTGAAAAGGAAATGCTGAGAGCCCTAGGGCTGTTTAGCTGGGGAAGAGAAGACTGGGAAGAATCTGATCAATGCTGATTGGTATCTAAAGGGCAGAGGCCAAGAGGATGGGGCCAGATGCTAGTCAGTGGTGCCCAGTGGCAGGACAAGGGGCAACGGGCACAAACTGGAACCCACTGACCAGGAGGAAAAGCTTCTTCGCTGTGAGGGTGGCAGAGCCTGGCCCAGGCCACCCAGAGAGGCTGTGGAGTCTCCTTCTCTAGGGAGATTCCAAGCCCACCTGCACAATGCGACCCTGGGCCCCTTGCTCAGGGTGACCCTGCTGGAGCAGAGGGGTTGGATGAGATGATCTCCAGAGGTCCTTTCCAACCCCTACCAATCTTGGAAGATTTTCTTAATAATCAAAGGAATCTGGAATAAGACTGGAAGCTGGACTCAAAGACACCCCTGAGGAGGTCACCAATGACAACGCTGTTCCTTTTTCCAAAACAGTAGATAGAGAACAGCTGCTCTCTCTCTGCACCAGTGCTTCAGGAAGGGAAGTGGCCAAAGCTGCCTGGTCCAGTTCTGGTTTGATGATTTGCAATGTCTGAATAACTACCCCAATCCTCTACCCTCAAAGGAAAGAGGAAACATGCCTGCAGCACTGAAGGAAGCCAGCAGCCCTGTGCTCTGTCTTCAGGAACTCTGTACTTGCTACACAGCAGTGGAGGAGAGAAAAATCAGCTTCTCAGCATGGCTCAAGCACAATGTACAGTACAAAAACATCCTGGGGCAGCACTTCAGCACTTGAGAAATTACCATAGTAGTAAGAAAGTCTCCAATTATAAACAAGGCAGCAGGAGAAAAGCCCTGCTTTGGGGAACCTGGCATTACAGATAATCTTATCTCATAGTGACTGCATCAGTGGACAAGGGACAACCTATGGATGTGATCTATCTGGACTTCTGTAAGGCCTTTTACATGCTCCCCCACAACACCCTACTCGCCAAGTTGGAGAGATACAGATTTGATGGGTGGACCATTCAGTGGATAAGGAATTGGCTGGATGGCTTCATCCAGAGGGTAGTGGTCAATGGCTCA
>JANIJG010025271.1:0-43099 GCA_024611175.1 Megaceryle torquata | reverse complement strand
AGTTGACTTAAGTATAAATTGAGTTAATTAAGTAATCTTTAAACTTAATTTTAAAAAGTCAATTTGAACTTACAGAACTCAACATTGTATTTGACTAAGTTAAGATTAAAAAATCAACTTAAAAATTATGTAAGTCATTGATTTAAACTTAAGTCTACTTTAAACTTGAATAAGTCAATTTAGGCTTAAGTCACCTTTAAGCTTGATTAAGTCACCTTAAAGCTTGAGTAAGTCAACTTCAAGCTTGAGTAAGTCAACTCTAAGCTTGAATAAGTCAATGTAGGCTTAAGTCAACTTTGAACTTGAATAAGTCAACTTTAACTTGTCAACATTAATCTTTAATAAGTTGATTTAAGCAGGGCAACTTAAAGTCAACATTGAACTTATAAGTAAGTTCAAAGTTGACCTTTGTATAAATAAGCTCAAAGTTGACTTACTCATAACTTCAAAGTTGACTTTAAGTTGATTTGTTTAAATCGACTTCTTTAATTTTATAGTTGGCTTAAGTTCAAGTTGACTTATTCAATTTTAAAATGACTTACATAAGTTTAAAATTACTTACAGAAGCTTAAAGTTGAATTTTTAACTTAGTCAAATTCAAGGTTGACCGCTAAATTCAAATTGACTTTTTTAAATTAAGAAGTTTAAAGTTTGTTGAACTCAATTTAGACTTAAGTCAACTTTAAACTTGAATAAGTCAATTTAGACCTAACTCATCTTTAGAATTAAATAAGCCAATGTAAACAAGTCAACTTAAAGTTAACTTTGAATTTACATATAATTTCAAAGTTGACTTCTGTAAGTTCAAAGTTGACTTACAAGTGAACTTTGAACTTAAGTCCAAATTGACTTAAGTTTGAAGTTAAGTATAAATTGAGTTAAGTAATCTTTAAACTTAATTTTAAAAAGTCAATTTGAACTTACAGAACTCAACATTGAATTTGACTAAGTTAAGATTAAAAAATCAACTTTAAAATTATGTAAGTTGTTAATTTAAACTTAAGTCAACTTTAAAACTTAGTAAGTCAATTTAGGCTTAAGTCAACTTTAAACTTAAGTCAATTTAAACTTATGTAAGTCAAATTTAAACTTGAAGAAGTCAACTTTAACTTAAGTCAACTTAAAGTCAATTTAAACAAGTCAACTGAAAGTCAATTTGAACTTACATATAAGTAAGTCTAAATTGACTTTAAGTTTAAAGTTGACTTAAGTTTGAACTTACAGAAGTCTACATTGAATTTGGTTAAGTTAAAATTAAAAAACTTTAAACTTTACATCAATTTAGACTTGAATAAGTCATTTTAGACTTATGTAAGTCAACTTTGAACTTGAATAAGTTAATTTAGACTTAAGTCAACTTTAAACTTGCATAAGTCCATTTACACTTTAATAATTCTACTTAAATACCTTCCCCCCTGTTCTGTAGCACTAATTTTCCAAACCAGTCTTAGATGACATTAATGGTCACTAATACACAACACAGTGATGGGGCGCACACCCTCTTCCACTAAGTGAAGTTTCCTCACCTTTGTTTACAAGTAGTACCATGCAGGTCCCCAATTTCTGAACAGGTTAAAAACTCCCAATTGTATTGTTGTTGAGAGGAGGGTGAAGATGGTGAGTTGGTAACTGAGCCTTAAACCTTCCCCTGCCGTTAGGGCGAGATTACAACTGCAGATCTTTTTTCTTTGCATTTCAGTGTAAGCGTGTGTCGGTGTCTGTCCAGTATCTCTTGTTAGGTGTAAGTGTTGTTCTCTCAAAGGGCGTATGTTGGTGTTAAGCTGAAATGTGAATGTTTTTAATTATAAAAATTCCATCCCCATATTTGAAAAAGGGTTTTTTTAATTGCTTTCTTGTAATCTTTGTAAGATAAATATATGAACTTTTTGGTTTTTGTTTCCAATATTTGCCTGTTTTCTTCGCCGAAACTTTATTAACTGCGTGTCAGTTGCGATTTTATTACACCTCACGCCACTTCCCCCACTGTCACTCTGTTCAGCGTTATTGCTTTCACTGTTTTAACTGTTCTCAACTCCTTCCACCTCCCACAACTCATCTTTCCCTGTGACCACCTCCACATGTGGGCTGTGGGGGCTAAACACCCAGAAGGTTGAAGGGAGGATGTCCCTCCCGTGCCCAGTGTGGCACATCACAGTGCCAGAAGGCTGGGTCAAGCCAGGGCACCTACTTGCTTTCAGTTTTGAAACCCATTAGATGAGACCAAAAAAAAAAAAAAAATTATATGGAAAGTGGAAAAATATCAGAAAACCACAGGAGTATTTAAACTGGCTTCTACTTTTCCAAAGCATAGTTAATTCTGAGTAGGGCAAAGTCTGGGTAACACCTGCCAAGGAACTGAAACAGACTGGGAATAAACAGCACTGGTCATTGCGGGTAAGAACCAGCGACCATCCACCAGGCCTTGCTTATGTAAATAAACAGAAAATTGTGTACTGAATCACAGAATCCTAGCAGGGTAGGGGCTGGAAGGGACCTCTGGACATCATCCTGTCCAACCCCCCTGCTCCAGCAGGGTCACCCAGAGCAGGGGCCCGGGTTCATATTGTCAAAGCAGGTTTGGAATCTCTCCAGAGAAGGAGACTCCACAACCTCTCTGGGCAGTCTGGGCCAGGCTCTGACAACCTCACAGGAAATTCGTTTTAGTTTCCTCCACTGCTATCATGCTCCTTGCGCCACTTGCCTCCAGCATCACTAAAATAAAACCCCCAACCCCATCACCCCTGCCCTCTTGTCAGCACATTTGTAATAAACTGCTACTGCTCTGCTTAAGGAAATTGAAGTAAAACTCAGCTCCTCTGATCAGCCAACCTCATTCCACCGACAGCATCACTTCTCAAGATCCTCATCCCATGCAAGGTGACCAGGCTGACCCAGCCATACAGCAGCAGCATTACCCACTGGTCAGTGCCAGCCTCGTGCCCCTACCCCACAGCACGTCGGTTGGACTCAAGGCAGCCCAGTGGCTCCAGGACAAAGGGCTGGGCAAGTGATGAAGAGACCCTTTTAAGATTTGAATGAGTTACAGTACATTTAAAAAGTCAGGGGAACATGAATTCCAACACCCCCTTTTTTTTTTTTTCATCTATGTTCTATTTCACCCCTGACCAGTATTCCCCAGGGAACAGCCCAAAGGGGCAGCAGAAAGGCTGCTCACATCACCACCCAGGAGCCCAGCACAATGCAAGCCCAAGGAGCAGTTTTGGGTTGGAAAGGACACCCCCACACCCCCCTCTCCCCCCAGGGTGTCAGTCCCTTACCAGCTCCAGCCCCCAGTACAAAGTGGGGAGCACTCCGAGGAGCACCAGGGTTGTTTCAGCCATGATGGTCAATAGGATCATCAAAGGTCAGAAGAGGAAGGTCTGGAAAAAAAAAAAATCAAGGGTCTTGCTGACACAGGTAGGTCATGCCCATGGCTGGGGAGAAAAAAAGATGCCTCTTGTAGAGACAAAGGAGGGTCTCTCAGGACAAAAAAGCACACACAGGTGGAAGAACTAGGCAGTGGTGATGTAGATGAACATGGTGTAACCACAATGACCGTGAGCCTTTAGGTGGAGAGGCAGCCACAATATGAGATCACAACAGGCCAAAGGGCCCACCCAGCACTGGCACAGTCCCGCTGTTCAGCTAGACTCATATGCACATTATCAGGACTGGAAGCCCACATGGGTGCTAGGCCAAGCTGGGGCCCTGGTCCTCTTGTGCACCTTTCCCACCACAGCTCCAGCAACTGCCCAGCACTACCGAAGGCCTGGAGAAACAGCTGAGCTGCAAAATCAGCCCCAATCCCAAGGGACGCATGACATAACAACTTAGTAACATGGTACTCATATCTACGGTAACACCCGACAATATGCTGGATGCTCACCAGTTCACAGCTGTCCTGCTTCTGAAGGCCACACCAAGTTTCTTGACAACATTTCTGGGCTTGCCATGCTCAGCAGTGCTTCAACCAGGTCAGACTTGCCACTCGTAAAGTGAGACCTGGGAAAGAAGTAAGAGGGTTTGTCAGAGCAGAATAACCCAGCCTGTGCATGGTGGCTTGCAGCAGACCTGCTCTCCATACTCACCATGTCTCATGGACACCTGCTTCAGCCTGGACAGCAGAAGAAACACAGCTTCCAGGTGGCAGAATCATAGAATCATTTAGGTTGGAAGAGACCTTTAAGATCATCAAGTCCAACCATTAACCCAGCACTGCCAGGTCACCCCTAAACCGTGTCCCTCAGCGCACCTCCAGGGATGAGGACCCTACTACTGCCCTGGGCAGCCTTTTCAGTTGCAGAACAGGAATGTTTATATGGACAGTGACTCTGGAGTAGAGTGACACAGCTGGAAAAAAAAAAAACAAACCTCCTGAGCTGACCTTCCCTGGCCAGAGCTACTCCCACCCAATGAAGACTACACACAGCTGCTCATCTTGCACCAGGTTCTATGTATTATCAGACCGGCTGACAGGCAATAACATGGCTTCTCTAGCAGAAAGCACAACATTGATCAGTAATTATTAAAACCAAACAAACAAAAAACAAACACAAAACCCAAAACAAACCACCAACAACAAAAAAAATACCCTCAACAACAAACCAGCCACACACACTCAACTGCACAGCTCTGCCAGTAGGTGAGTCTCTAGCCCACACGTCCAGGAGGAAGGACATTGTCCCACCGCTCCAGCAGCCCACAGCTCGAGGTCTGGGACAGCTAAACAGAAGCAGTGTGATCACCTGGCTGCTGAGAAACACATTTTGTTTGTTGTTTTTTGTTTTAGTTTTTTCACAAAAAAAAAACCAAAACCACCATACTCTGCTGACATGTCAGCCAACAGCAAGTGCATCAGAACTCATCCCAAAAAAAGGACAAATTTGCTCCTCACATGAAAAAAAATATCCAGGTGAGTTGCCTTTCCATCCTGTACCGCACGATTCTGTCAAGGCTGTCAAGAATGGTACAGCTGACAACATTTCTGTAGGTTGTTTTGGGTTTATAAGGATTGTGTCAAGCAGTTTGTAACCAAACTTTTGAAATTTCAAGCTCCTATGCTTGGTTTAACAGTCTATTTCAAGAGGCCTGTGAGTAGGCTGCCAGGCTTTGTTTTCCTGAAGGAATAAATTGAGGCAGGGGTGAAGCAGGAGAGGACACAGACTAACTCCACCTTGTGTTCCCTTTGGGCAGTGCAGAGACCAATAAACTCAGCATCCTTCACTTCCTCTGCTAGCATCCAAGATTTTAGACATGCCAAGACACCAGCTCTGGATTGGGAGGCCTGGGATCTCTCAAGTTCTGAAGGTTCTGGAGGGGAGGCCAGCAGTAGCTTTCTATGGAAGTGTGATGAGGAAGACACTACGCAAGGAGCACTGGTCTAGAGCACTAAACAGTTCTGGGAACCATCTTGATTCTGACAGGGATCCCTTTGAAAAACAAAGCCAAATAACCCAAAAGAAGTTTCTCTCCATGAAGATGGTTCCGAAAGCCTACAAACCTACAAGGAGTAATGGTTACACAGCAGCCCAGTTACAGCTCTCCAGAAAGGTATTAACACTTGTACACCTCTATATATTAATCTTTATAAATACAGTAATTCTACACGAGGAACTGTAGAAAGACGTCATTCAAGGTTGGTTTTTCACAAAAGCTCTTGAGGTCTTTTGTTCAGATCTCTGCCTTGTTTTTCTGCCAGTCTGGAACACTTGTTCTTTTTTTCCTCCTTTATCTCCCACCCAGTCCTAGGTGGCTTGGTTTGTTGCCAGGTCCAACCACAGGGCTTTGCCATTCAATGCAGTGGGAAGGAGACCACATGAAGAGCTGCTCTACAACTTTCAGGGGTGAAAAGCTAAAGTGTGAGGCAGGTTCAGCTGTCAACAGAGTCCCAGGGAAAGCAGGCAGTCATAGTTCATCCCTGGGGGACGGCGTGTTGAGAGATGACTGGGAAGGCAGGGCGTCCTTGTTCTGAGCATCGCTGTGGATCTTGCCCTGCTGCCGAGATTTCCAGGAGTGTGTTCTGTCCCAGTCTGTTGAGACGGTCTCATTGTCCCAGATGGTAGAGGTCTCTGTGTCGCTGAGGTAGCCTGGCTGCCCAGTGTAGTGGGTGGGGTAAACAAGCAGGGGTTCCGCTGAAAAGGCTTTCAAGTCTCTGGACTCATAGTATTCCATGTACTTTGCTCTGAAGAAGAGGAAAAAAAACCAAAAAACAAAACACCAGAAACAGAGAAAAGGTTCATCAGGGCCACTGGTTTTAACTGTGAGATACAAGCCAATGAGCAAACAGGTCAAACAGGTCTCAAGAAGTGGAGGCAGTTGCTGGCATGGGCTCTGACTCTACAGCCAGAACCATGTGCCTTACCCACACACAAGCTAAACCACCATTACCAGTAATAGCCAAGTGTCTCAGAACCAGCCCATAAATCCTACACCAGATAGGGACCATAACCCCTCTGCAGCAGTTCTGTCACCTCCTTTGACCTGCATCAGGAGCTCTGCTGCAGACAAATAAGAATCATAGAGTAGCTTGGGTTGGAAGGGACCTTTCAAGCTTCTCTCATCAACCCCCCCCCCTGGCAGGGAGCGGGGACATCTGCAAATAGAGCAGGTTACTCCAAGCCCTGGCTAACCTCACCTGGAATGGTTCCAGGGATGGGGCATCAACCACCTCTCTGGGCAACCTGGGCCAGGGTCTCACCACCGTCAGCATAAAAATTTTTTTCCTTCTCTCCAATCTAAATCTCCCTCTTTTAGTTTAAACCCATCACCCCCTGTCCTGTCACAACAAGTTCTGATAAAAAGTCTGTCCCCCCACTTTCTGACAGGCCCCTTGAAATACTAAAAGGCCACAAGAAGGTCTCCCAGGGCCTTCTGCAGGCTGAATGAGACCAACTCTCTCAGCCTGGCGTCACAGCAGAGGGGTTCCAGCCCTCCCATCATTGCTATGGCCTCCTCTGGCCCTGCTCCAACAGGTCCCTGTCTCCCATGCTGACTACAGAGCTGGACCCAGCACTGCAGGGGATAATCCCCAGAGTAGAGCAGAGGGGCAGAATCCCCTCCTTCAACCCTCAATCTGCTGCCCACGCTGCTGCGGATGCAGCCCAGGGTGCCATTGGCTTCTAGGCTGCGAATACACAGTGCCAGCTCATGTCCAGCTTTTCATTCACCACCCTTCTCCACAGGGCTGCTCTCAATCCCTTCACTGACCAGCCTCTATTGATATTGGGCATTGCCCCAACCCTTGTGCACTGGCCTTGTGGAACCACATGAGGTTCACATTGGCTTGCTTGTCCAGGGCCCTCTGTCCGGAAAATGCAAGGAGTAGCCCTGTCCCCCACCAGCCAGGCTACAGACGCGCGACACCAACATGATCTGCCCCGAGGTGATTCAGCAAGACCCAGCTCATGCCAACCCAAGCAACAAAGGCAACCAACTTACACAGGGTGCTTGTTGTACATGACTGGCAGAAATTCATCTACGGGTAGCATCTTGCTGAAAGGCTCAGCTCCGATGAGTTTCTGAGCCCCTTGGAAAGAGATTGCGTACCCCAGGGTCCAGTACGAGTAATCGGCTTCCACCAGGTTCATGACATTGGGAACCGCTTTCTCAGGCTCCTGCACCTGCATCCGTTTCCGGCCAATGTAGCTTAAAGGGTGAAAAAGACCATGGAAATTGGAACCAAAGTGAATCTGCAGCAATTAGGACCACACAACTGTTCATGTCAACCAGGGAAGGGAAAAAGGTCAATCAAATAAGTAATCCCTGACCAGGCTCACAGATTTTTATCCTGCACTGCTCCCAGACATCCAAGTTTAACCCAGTGGGTGGTACAGCTGTGAAACACTTCCTAAGGGAGCTAAAATGACACGGTCCAAGCCTCAGGACTGAGCTGTGTCAGTTCCTCTATCACAGCAAAATCTCTAGACACTGCTGAGATCAACAGCTCTGCCTACAAAGGGCAGTAATGGTACTCAGTTGGCATTCCAGCATCAGCCTGCCCCCAGAGGTAGCTCTGTCCTGATGGGAAGAGCCACCAAGAAGTCTCTGCCACCTTTCCCCACACTCCAGCATTAATCTGCATCTCAGTCATGACAGAGAAGGTGCTGTGACCTCCCCTGTGTGCCCAGGAGTTCTCAGATGGCCGAGCACTGGTTACTTACATGAGCTCCCAGTCTAGCTGGGCTTTTTCAATGTCATCCATCAACTTCATGAGCTTCCTTTTAAACTGGTGTTCAAAGCGCACATCATCCTCAATAACAAGTGTCTTCTCCAGTTCTCTGTTCACCACCTGAAACAAGAGGGTTCAGAAGTGGTTGCAGTGGCACACATAGGCTACTCTCTGCATCCTGCAATTGTTGAGGTCTTCCTGACCTGGCACTGCCTTCTAGACCATGCAGGTAGGGAGGCTGGAGAACCACTCCCAGATTCATTTGGGAGAGACACTACGAACCGGTGAGAACAGGCCTGAAAACACCCTGTGGCTGAGCACCGGCATTAGAGAAAAACCCTCCAGCTGATGTTGCACTGCCCAGAACCCATGAACCACACATTTAGAGTGACCACTGTAACCACCTCCTCAGAGGAATGTGCAGCAGTTTTTGATGCCAAAGCTGCTGTTCAGAAAAACCTCTTTTTGGAATAAAGTATTCCTGGAGTTTGGGAAGGGGGACCATTGAGCATATCCAACGTGTGGCCCTGAGAACTTAAGAGAACGCACACACGAAGGCATCCTGCATGTATGTTCCCACGTTATCATCTGGGTGTTGGCCATTTAGAAGCCTCAAGCCCACATTTCTCAGTACTGAAGTTGCTTCTGCTGGTGCTAGGCTGTTTGGATCAGCGCCCTGTCCTGCTAAGAGGCACTGCAACTAACACTTCTGAGGACAGAGGTATGGCTGCATTTGGGTAACCACCAATATTGTGTGGTCTTCTTTAAGTACCAAGTCTTTCTCCCTGCCTCCACATCTCACCTTACTTGAAATAATTCCTCCTGTTGATGTCAGGCTCTCTTAAGTCCAGCATCTCTGACCAGCACAGCCCAGATCCTCTTAAGTATCATTCTCCCCAGGTAACCAGGGACAGAAGGAAGCTGCAGTTTTACCACCCAAAACAAGATCTCTTAGCTCAGGTAACAGATTCCACAACAGCTAAGAATATTTATAATATGCTAACTGAAAAAAGCCATTCAGCAGAATCACTGGAACTTGCTTCAGTCTAGATGTAGAACAAAGGATAAAAACCTTTTTTCTTAACACCATTTGTTCTTCAAAACCTTCTTGCCTTTCTCCCAGACTTGCTCCAAGAAGGCTATTGGACAGTTTGCAAAACCAGTTGTGAAAATATAAATCACTTGGAGCTGTCGGCAAATGGAAAGCAGAGATGATAAAGCTGAAGACTGTGTTCAAGCAAACCCCTCTACATGATCAGGATCCTACAAACTAAAGAAAACAGTTCCATCCAATGCTTCCAGAAACCTTCACTGCCAAATGCTCTGCCCTAGAATCACATACGATCATCAAATCCAACCATTAACTCAGCTCTGCCAGGACTGGTTGTGCACCTGCCCATGGCATCTTCCTGCAGGAACCCCGAGGCACCCCCAGGCTCCTCACCTCCTTCCAAATGTAATAGTGACTAAGGAAGCAGCCAATCTCTCCCCTGGTTAGTGGCCTGGAGGAGTATGGGTCCTGGTAGCCCGGGAGCATATCGATGCTGAGAGCTTTGAGCTGACTCGTGTTCAGCGTTCTGAGAAAGAGAGAATATCTATCACCATTTGACAAACAAACAAACAAAAAAAACAAACAAAAAAACCCAACAACAACCAACCAAACAAAAACCCCACAAAACAAACAAACAAACACAACAAACAAAACAGTATATTTGAGTCAGATACAGATGCAACGTGGGAAATGCTGCCAAAGTTCAGTGAAAAACCGTATCTTGAGAAATTCGTGCCCCTGTTTCTCTCAAAAACTCAAGAGATAAATGAGCTTTTTGATTTACACTTCTAAATCAAGCTATCAAATCATATCCTTAACTTTGTCTTGTCAACTTGGCAAGTGCTTGGCTCAAATTATTTTTCTAAGAGGTCTTGATGAGTACCCAAATCTCAAAGACCACTAAATGGCATGTGGGTTCCTGCCTCGAGGCTTTTTAGCAGCTTGCAGACCAAGAATTTCTGCCTCCACTTCTCATTGTGAAAAGGTCTTAACACACCTTACAGTAAGGTTGGAAAGGGTTGTGTCAGGGTGTACGAGGCCTGACTGAGACAGTTACTTTTCCCCACTGCAGCCCTCCCAGTGCTGTGCTTTGCACTGAGAGCTGGAAAGGTGCTGATAACACACCCGTGTTGTGGGTACTGCTGGGCAGGGCTCACACAGCACAAAGGTTGGTTTTCCAACATTCCCCCCACCGTGGAATGGGGTGACAAGATCTTGGGAGGGAACACAGCCAGGGCAGCTGACCCAAACTGACCAGAGGGATATTCCGTATCATACCATGTCAGCTTAATAATAAAAGCTAGGAAAAGGAGGAGGATGAGGGGTGGCATCTGCTTGTCCTCCAGAGCAACCACAACACGTCTGGAGCCCTACTTCCCGAAAAGGGCCAGACATCGCCTGCTGATGGGAAGTAGGGAATAAATCTTTGTTTTCTTTTGCTTCCGCACACGTGGCTTTGCTTTGCTTTTCATTAAACTGGCTTTGTCTTAACCTGCTAGTTTCACCTTATTTCCTTTCCCCAGGCCAGCTGAGAGGAGGATTTAGGGGGAGTTACAGAGCAGCTTGGTGGGCACCTGGCATCCAGCCAAGGTGAAACCACCACTGAGGGTTAACACTGTAGCACAACAGCTTGGTAGCACTATGAGGGACAATCTTCCCAGGAGATAATGGCTCTCCACCACTTTCACTCCTTTTAAGTGCATGCAAGTGTTACAGTTCACAGAAATTGGTAGGATTTTAACCTGATTTTCATCTTAGTCTGAACTACACTGATGTTTGCAACATCAGCAAGCCCAGCCAAACTCACTTTCCATCCACAGCCTCTACTATCTTGACTGCAATCTCTTGCTCGTAGAGGGTCCGCAGCATCCGATCCCTCCTGTCTTTCCGACGCTTTAGATTGATCATGAAAATCTGGGTGGAAGAGAAAGAGATCAGACTCCCAGCTTGGGAGTAAGGAAGAAAAGGGAAGGTCCTCATCTACCCTTCTCCAGCAGCCCCACTGAAAAAGCAGATCTGATAAAAATACGGTGTGTGTTTTCATTCCAGGTTGCTTAGAATTTGTCTAAAAAATTTGGGTTGGTTTTGGGTTAAAAGCTTAGAGGCTTCTTCTCTGTCTAACAACTACTTTTTATGGATGTTCACAGGTGAAACTTGCTCTTTGAGGATGAGGGGAGACCAGTTACAGCCAAGTCTGTAATTTCCAAAGACAAAGGATGTTTTGATTTATATTAAGCCCAGAGTAATGGCCATGTCCCGCTCCAGTCCCAGAAGAACACTGACCCACATGCTTCCCCACAATGCTGCTACTGCCTGTACTTAGGATTACCAGTGAGGCCACCACCCAAGTATAAGGACAGAGCAAAGAGAGGACTTTTGTAATTCCTCTGGGCATTGCAAATCAGCTGCTACCCCTGCCAGAGCAGAAGGCCCAGCAGAGAGCCAGGAACAGAGCTGTCTGGGCAGGGTTCCGTCCAAGCCTTGAGGAGACAGAAGAGGGCAGAGGAACAAACCCCTTATTTGCAGGTAAACTGCAAGAGGGTCAGGGATATTTTTCAGTCCCAGGCAGCCAAGTACAAGTGCAGCCTTGTAGCATGTGGAGCAAAACCTCATCCCAGTAAGAAGCGGATCAAATTCCAGCTCGGTACAAATGCAAAAAATAATAAATTGGATAAATAAAGCCCAGCCACAAAGGACAACATGGAAAAAAACCTACACCAGCTGGGGCCTAAACACAAGACACTCAAACACACGTAGCCAAATCAGGCTCAGGCTTTACGAGGCACAGAAACAGATGTAGGAGAATGCAGCACGAAAACAAAGGCTGCCCTGATCACAACTCCCTCGGTCATGGTGCCACTGCCACCCTGGCAGCTGCAGGCACAGGAGTTGCTGGTGCTGCAAAGGACACAGACACCAGATAATTAAAGTCCAGCAGATCCCCTTCCAGCCTCCTCCCCTCAATGGCTGCTCTCTCCACAGTGTCAGCCAGAGTCAGGAGAGGAGTTTCTGCGCAGTATTGGGGCACTACTCGTGTCAGCAACCATCTTTTTATTTCACTTTTACTTAAGGCTGTAGCAGAAAAATGTGTTGACCAAGTAAGGCAGGGCAAGAGCTGCTCCAAGCTGCCCTGGTAAGGAGGCAGCCCGCACAGTTTTCATCGCTGCTGGACATACCCAGGTTGGGCTAGAAATCAGCTGAGAGCCTGGCTCCCTCAGCTGCTCTGCGCTCTCTCCAGTGTCTCTCTCACAAGAGAAATCATTCCCTTCTAGAAAGCAGGAGAGGTTTCCCAAAACACCAGCTTTTGTCACAGAATGGAAAGACTGCCAAGCTGCTCTGCACAGTCAGCTGTAGAGGAAATAGCACAAGAAATGGGGAGTTAAATAACCTGTTTTTCAGCCTTGCTTCTGCCACCTCCTCTTGCACGGACTAAAAAATAGAATCACAGAGACATTTTGGTTGGAAGAGACCTTTAGGATCAAGTCCAACTGTTAACCCAGCACTGCCAGGTCAGCACCAAACCGGGTCCCTCAACACCACATCTCCACGGCTTTGAAACTCCTCCAGGGATGGAGACTCCCTGGGCGCTTTCAGGGAAGACATTTTTCCTCAAGTCCAACCTAAACCTCCCCTGGCACAACTTGAGGCCATTTCCTCTTGTCCTATCACTTGTTCCTTGGGAGAAGAGACCAACCCCACCTGGATCCAACCTCCTTTCAGGAAGCTGTCAAGAGTGAGAAGGTCTCCCCTGAGCCTCCTTTTCTCCAGGCTCAACAACCCCAGGTCCCTCAACTGCTCCTCACAAGACTTGTGCTCTAGACTCTTCCCCGGCTTCGTTGCTCTTCTCTGGCCACACTCCAGCCCCAAAATGTCTTTGTTGGAGTGAGAGGCCCAAACCGAACCCAGGATTCAAGCTGTACCTCACTGGTGCTCAGTCCTGGGGGATGATCCCTCCCCTAGTCCTGTTGGCTACACTAATGCTGATCCAAGCCAGGATGGTGGTGGCCTTCTTGGCCTTTCAGGGAGTTGTGGAGAGTGAGAAGGTCTCCCCTGAGCTTCCTTTTCTCCAGGCTGAACAACCCCAGGTCTCTCAGCCACTCCTCAGCAGACTTGTTCTCTACACCCTTCCCCAGCTTCACTGCCCTTCTCTAGACACATTCCACCCCCTCAATGTCCTTCTTGGAGTGAGGAGCCCAAAACTGAACCCAGGATTTGAGGTTTGGCCTCACCAGTGCCAAGTACAGAGGTACAAACATTCATACCACTAAGACAGGAAAAGCCCAAAGATTTGCTTGGCACTGCCCTGGAACACAAACCTGCACTTCTCATTAGGGGCTTTATAGCAGGTAATAAGTGCCCCCAGACCTGGCTGGCCTCATTTCTCCACAGAAAATGTCAGAGGGAAAGAACATTCCCTAAGCCCTTTCCCTTCTGCTTCCCTGAGCTTGGCAGTTCTCCCTAAATAAGGATGGCTATTTTCTCCTTGCAAAAAATTTAAGTCCAAAGATGAGTGATTAGGAAAGAGCTAACTATGTGAAAATATAATATACTTCAAGAGAAAGGGCTGGAAGCTAAGCTACAAGAAGAGCACAGGTCTTCTAAGTAATAAACAAGACAACGAAACAAGACAATGACAGCAAAATAGGTTCCTTACTTCATCAAATCCCATCTTGTCAGGGTTCTTTGGAGGAACAGAGACATACTGTGAGGGTTCAATGGGAGGACGATCGACTGAAAGAGAGGAGAGATTCCAAGCATCACTCTCACGTACCAACTGCACTGATAGATCATAGCCACGTGTTTTCAGGTCTAAAAAGCCCCAGGGAGCTGGGCTATGAGGTCAGTGCAGGACTGGGTATAGCAGAAAGCATCCATGTTTCAAAGAAGATGCCAGCAGCCATGTGCCCAACAGACCTCATGAGAAAAACGAGGATCTGCAGCATCCTTCCCACATTAAAGAGGCATAAATATGGGAAAGTTTCCCCTTCCCTAGAAACATTCCAGGTGAGGTTGCATGGGGCTCTGAACAACCCACTCTAGTTGCAGATGTCCCTGCTCCCTGCAGGGGGTTTGGATGAGATGACCTTGAAAGGTCCCTTCCAACCCAAACCATTCTGTAATTCCATGATGTTAAGGGGTTTTTTTTGAAGGGGGTTGACCTGACTGGGAAGTAATATATTCCTAGGTAGAAAAGTGGTAGAAAATGGAAAACAGGACTGCTCTACAAACTTGGGGAGTCCATCATGGCAGGGCACAGGAACTTACTCATTGCCTCGATTAGTGTGTGCACAAAGTTCTCGGTTTCTTCTTGCAGTGTTTGGTGTGATTTCAGGGGCATGGGAAGGAAACCATAATGCTCACGGTTGCAGATGAACATCTGTACTCCTGGGGATCACAGAAAAATAGACATTAGAGTCAGATCATTTACCAGCAGATTATGCTGCTCTGTTGCTACGTAGCCACAACCAAACTTATGCCAGGAATAAGTCTCAGTCCCAAGAAATTCTGCTTTATAAGGAAACAATTCAAAACCATCACAGTGCCATTTTCTGTTTTATTTGGCTGGCAGCAAGTGGCCTCTCCTATGAAATCAATTTCTACTTGCTCCATAACAGCAGGTATTTTTAACTGCAGTCAGTTTTCAGCTAAGAGAGACTGGGAACCCTTGTCTGAACTCAGAGAAAAGGTCTTTTTTGGCCTTTGCCTTGATGCTATGAAGATACTCCTACAGCAGAGGGCAGAACTGTCCTTTAGCAAAAGCATCTATCACAGAATCACGGAATCATTTTGGTTGGAAGAGACCTTCAAGAACATCGGGTCCAACCATTAACCCAGCACTGCCAAGTCACCACTAAACCATGTCCCTCAGCACCACGTTTCTACAGCTTTGAAACCCCTCCAGCAATAGGCACTCCACCACTGCCCTGGGCAGCCTGATCCCCAGCTTCAATAGTACATGGTTGGCCAAGTGTAAGCCACGTAGTTCATCTCCCCTGGGACCACATGGGATGAAGCTGCAAGGCCCAAGGCATCAGTACAGCTGCAGTCTCTTACTAGCCTAGGAAGGGAGTCAGTCGGGGGTTTGCAGTCAAGCATCCTCCTGCTTCTGTTTCCTTTCACTAAAAAACAGAGACATTTTCACCTCTATTGGTAAAGGATTTGGGGGAATATATACAATAATCAACTTGGAAGCGTCAAGTCTACCACCAAATATGGTTCTTTCTTCTCCATGAAGATAAGAAGAAAATCCTACAGAAAGACACCACTAAGAAGAAAAGATGCTTTCAAAAAGAAGTGATAATGTAACATCTTCAAAACCAGGTTGGATGGGGCCTTGAGCAACCTGGTCTAGTGGGAGGTGTCCCTGCCCATGGCAGGGGGGTTGTAACTAGATGATCTTTAACGGTCCCTTCCAACCCAAACCATTCTATGATTCCATAATCTTTCTACTCAAAAAGCTTTTGCAACTGCTTGTTCAAGGAGGTGTGAAACAGAGAGATGATGCAAAGGTTGTCCTTGGGGCAGATGCTTTTGAAAGGGTGAGACCTGCCCCCTGCTGAGCTTCTTCACTGGGCACATCCCAGCGACTGTAGGACTAACCAAGGGTTTGCTCACTATCGGCTGTAACCGCAGCAGCACTGACCCTGGTGTCACATCAGGCACCACACTCAAAAGCTACACTCAGAGAAGACAAGGGAATGTAGGAATGTGTTTCCATTGTTTTTCACTGAGCTCTGGTAAGATTTTTTTTTTTATTAGTTAACCACAATCTGAAAGCTGCTAGAACCAAGCAGATGGAAAGAAAAAAAAAGCAAACCTGCTTTTCTTTTTCTTTGTCTCTTCTTGTTTTTTGAATGAAACAAGCACAACCACCCCCCTCCCTCTAGGAAATAAATGAAAAGCAGACACTACCTGGTGGGTTGATGCTTTCACGTATTAGTCCCCCTTAATCCTTGGTAATTTTAGCAGAGCAGAACTGTCTGCAGTAATGACCCGGGTGTTTCTACCATTTTAAGTTCTGTGAGTAAATCGCTGGCTACGCGACTTGCCAAAACACATTGAGCTGTCAGCTGCAATTTAGGTAAATGGCAGAATAAAAAAATACTACCTGCTGACATTAATGGATTTGGCACTGATCTAATCAACTAATCTTATCTGGCTCACTGATCTCCGGTCTTATCTTCCGCTGGTTTAAACACTGTTAATCTGCATAGAGTCACGCCAGTAAATCTGTTCCTTCTGGGATAAAAGCTACTCTAGAAGGGTAAAGCTGCCTTCAAATGGGGAGGGGGGCTTGCTCTCCAGCTCTGTTTTGATAAAAAACTAAACAATTGCTACAAGGGGCAGAAAAGCTGTAGATACTTGGATTATTATTACCCTTTATAAGGCAGCCACCAGGATTCACAGCCATGCCCTCAACCCACAGTCATATTTAGGCAACCAAATTGTCCCGCACATCCCTGTGAGCAGCCCTTCCTGCTGCTTGGCTCGCAGTTTTCAGAGCCTCGGGCTGAAAGGGGAAGCTCAGGAGATCTGTCTGGCAAAATGCTATCTTGGGAGTGCCAGGGCTCTACAGAGTCCACTTTTGACAATAAAACACCTGCACCAAGTTTTGTTCTGAGTCAGAACTCCCACCACAGGCCACGTCCTCTCAGCAGAAGTGGGATGGTCTCTCTGGAGCATCACAAAACAGTTGCTTTGAGCAATAGATTCACTGTTGAAAATGGATGGTTTGATCTGAGGCATTAAGTGCACTGCTTGGCCTGGGCAAAAGCCAAAATTGATGACTTCAGGAAAGTGAAACTACTACAACGAGAAGTTTATCTCCAAGTCCATACATTTTTCACATTTCTGAACTTGGATGTCATCCTTTTAGTCTGGGTGACAAAAATCAGCCTGGGAACACAAGCCAACAATCTGAATAGATCAATGGGCCAGAGTGCTGAACAGATTTTCATGTCATGGGTCAGTCCTGGAAAAAGCTAAAGCATTCTAGGATGGAAGGAAAAAAATATAGTTTTGAATCCCTGAAATACCTATCAAGCATCTGGAGCTAATGTGATGCAGATACCACACTCATTGGACACTGCATTTCTGGGAAAGCTGTCAGAGGGATCGAGTGGGGCAGGTAGATTTGAAGGACCCTGTTTTGCTATCCAGACTTAAACCTCAGTTCTCCTCTGGAGCCAATATATCAATGTCCTGACTCTGTAAGTCAGGGTCCAAAGGTGCTCTGCAAGTTCACATCTTGCTTCTGCCTCCCACAGGCTCTAATTTCATGTCTTGCTGCCTCTTCTCTATCATTCATCTTCCTTATTTGATGCCCCTCATCCTCTCATAACTGAGTTTTTAAAAGCCCTGTTTAGTCTGCTAAGACAACACCATCTTTCTCCTGTGCTGTCAAAAACGTCAAACCAGAAATGTCACTAAAAGGAAAGCTACCAACAGCTGGTGGCTCCTGTGCTAGTCTGGAAACAGTGGGAAAGGCAGTCTTCTCAGCCTGGCTCCTCTGCAGAAGAGCGACTGCCAACAACAACATCAAGCTGTACTTCTCCACTTTCTCTCTGCTTGTCTGTCCTTCCAGCCCTTCCTTCTCACCTTAACTGTGACTCTTTTACAAACAGAAGTCACGTAACACCAACTGCACATCACTCAGAGGTCCCCCAAGCAAATTCTCCCTCAGGAAACCAGCAAACCAGTCATGAAGTTCTGGACAGAAGTGCACTTCACTGGTGCTTCTGAGGTTTCAGCAGTCCCTTTTTTTCCTTATAAGGTCCCAGGCTTTCCCCTTTTCAACACAGCAAGGCAAAGAACAACAGAGATGGTCATTACAACCTTATCTTTCCCAGGAGTTACTTTCAGCTCTGGCACTGCTACGTTCAGGTCTGTCAGTCAGGACTTTCCTGGAGACAATACCCACCAGATCTACTCTCAGAAACCATAGCATCACAGAACAGTTTGAGTTGGAAGGGACCTTTCAGTGTCATCTAGTCCAACTCCCCCACAGTGATCAAGGAGATCTTCAATAAGAGCAGGTTGCTCAGATCCCTGTCCAACTTCACCTTGGACATCATTCCCCTGAAGGTTGCACCGATTTTGCTTTCAAAAGAAAAAAAAAAAAAAAAAAAAAAAAAGGAAGACAAATTAACCCCCTGCTACTTCTCAGACAACTCCACAAGGTCTCCTGCACTTCAGAGGAGTCTCACTCCCCTTCCTCATGGATCTTCTGGAAGAGGTGACTTTACACACCTTACCTACAAGACTTCAGAATACCTTCCACTCTCACAGCATTCGCTTGTGCTCACTCACGTCTTGCTGTGACACAAATCAAGGGTGGGCATCTCACATTTTGTCTCTGAAACACTGTCCCCACCCCAACAGTGGCTCCCATGTCCTTTGAAGCTTGCTTTGATTTGAAACCACACTGCTGGTCACTTGCTCATGATTATCCCTGACCAGATCCAAAGGAGGAAAGGGAGCAGGGTCTTAACTCACCGCTGAAGTCAACACAGGACTTTTGGCCTGTGAACTCAAAGCAGGGGTCTCCGTGTCTCTACTAGTGAACTCTCCCCAGCAAAGGCTCCAGACGTACCTGCTTGGCGACTGGAAAAGGCAAAGACCATGATATCATCAAAGCTCCAGGTGTAGTCCTGGTGGGGGGGGTAGAACATCAGCTTGGTGGAGGCCTCTTTCCTCAAGTCAATGAGGAACGTGGAATGAATCATTGGGACAGCAAAACAGCCTGTCCTCTTCCACTCCCGAATCAGGGGATAATCCAAGGTCCTTTTGTAATAGCCCTGCAATCACAACAAAATTGGGGGGTGCCTGTTACAAGAGATTTCTGTTTCATAGATGCTCCTCAGCAAAAGCTCTTACCCGTAGCACTCCCCAGCAGAGATGGGTCAGGGTTCAACTCTCAGATTTTTAAGCATCTCCCATTTGGAAAGGGCTCAGTCAAGTATTCAGAAACAATCTCTGTCCAAGTTTGACCTTCTGTCTCCTCTTTAGCAGCTGTTTGAAACCTGAGCCTTTCCATTGCAAAATTCCCTTGCAACAGAGCTGCAGACCTTGGGACTATTTTCTCCTGCCTCTTCAAAAACCTTTTTTGCATGTAGACTCTCAGGTCAGATCCTGGAAGCTGCTGAGCATCTATGATATCCTTCATGTTTAACAGGCACAAAGGACATTCAGTGTCTCACAGAATAGGATCTGAAAATTATTTCTGACCATGACTTTAAAGAAAATAATTTGCTCCACTGCACTGAAGGCAACATCTCAGTCTCCATCAGATGTATAAGAATGTCTGGTTCCTCCATCCCAGGGCAAGCAGGTTTAATACTCACTCCTGAGCTCTCCCAACAGATACGGTCAGGGAGAGGCACTTAGAATCACAGAATCATTTAAGCCAAAAAAGACCTTTAACATAATCAAGTCAACCTGTTAACCCAGCACTGCCAGGTCAACACCAAACCAGCACCACAACTCCACTGCTTTGAAACCCCTCCAGTGATGGGGACTCCACCACCGCCCTGGGCAGCCTGGGCCAGGCCTTCACAACTTTTAGAGGGAAGACATTTTTCCTCATGTCCAACCTAAACCTCCCCTGGCACAGCTTGAAGCCATTGCCTCTTGTCCTGTCACTTGTTCCCTGGGAGAAGAAACCAACCCCACCTGGATCCAACCTCCTTCAGGGAGTTGTCAAGAGTGAGGTCTCCCCTGAGCCTCCTTTTCTCCAGGCTCAACAACCCCAGGTCCCTCAGCTGCTCCTCACAAGACTTGTGCTCTAGACCCTTCCCCAGCTTTGTTGCCCTTCTCTGGACATGCTCCAGCCCCTCAATGTCCTTCTCGGAGTGATGCACCCAAAACTGAACCCAGCATTTGAGGTTTGGCCTCACTGGCGCTCAGTCCAGGGGATGATCCCTGTGCCCTAGTCCTGCCTGCCACACCAGTGATGATACAAAATGGTTTGTTCTGATACACCCTTCAGTCAGCTCATTCCTCTGTATTCATGAGCTTTGCTCACCTTCTAGCACTGTGGGTGCAACACCCACACTGTGTGGCTCAGAGCAGGTTTTGCAGATGCAGTATGTCTAAAGCTATCAGACAAACCTATCAGATTTGCAAATAAATACACTGAATTACTCCAGAAAGAAAATCCTAGTGCACCAATTAGACAGTTGGACATGCCTGACGGTTGAATCCAGAGCAGATTCTGGGTTCTACAGAAATGATGAGTCACTTAAGTAAGTTAAAAGTTACTTGTACGTTATATTTTCCATGAGCATCCTAGCAACAGCTGAACAAATCAGCACCGCCGCAGAACCACTTTACCCTGGGTTAGTGTAGAAGTTATTTGTTTAGGTACCTGCTGACCCTCCCCTTTGCCCTTCTGCTATCTAGTCCTCACCGTGTGGTCAGAAAGTCTCTCAAAACACCTCTGGTCTGATTTGGTCTGATTTTCAGGAAAAGGAGCAAGTGGACTGAGACCTTACAACCATTCCCATCAAAGGAAGGGTTAAGACATTCAACAGACATGCAAGATGCCTGCAGGTTACAGATGTTGGAAACTAATCTTTCCTCCTCCAGTCATTCACTATGGGCTTCTGGGGCTTTTCACTGCTCATAAATCATGTGTAGTCCAGAACGACTCCAACTTGTCAGCCCCGTTGCCGTGCTCTCCTAAGGTTAGCTTCATGATAACTAAATGTCAAGCTGCCTGGAGCTGGGTTTGACATGCTGCTGCTCAGTGCCAGAGGCCACATTTCAGGGTGTGCTCCAGCTGTTACTCCCTGCCCAGGTCCCCAGGGAGAACACGAAGCTTCGGGATTGTGAGAAACAAGCAGCAGCGACTAAAGGAAAAGAAAAAAAAAGAAAAAGTTGGAACTTCCCTTTTCATTTGAGCAGCTTCTTACACCAAATTCTGCACAATGCATTCGCTGCTCGTTTTTTTGCCCTCTCCTTTTCTCAGCTAATGCTGGTAATGATGGGAAGTTACTACTGGAGAGGTAACACTGGGGGTCAAGTCTGAGACTGGTGCACACAGGCAGAGATTCACTCAGGCTGTGGATCAATGCTGACTTACATCAGTGGAAACCTGGCTCAGTGCAAGGACTTAAACCCTTAAAGGACAATGCCTTTGCAATGAAGTTTATAGCTCCATTTTAAAACAAAACCTAAACCAAGTAAACACACTTCCCCCCCAACACACACCCTTTCTTATCTACATATTTACTTCCCAAGAATTTCGAAAGTTCAGGAGCTTTTCCTGTTATTTTTACTCCATTAGTTAGTCTGAACTGTGGAACTCCTTGCCATAAGATGGTGTGGGTGAAAAACAAAAACAAAACCCAACAAACCAAAAAAACCAAACCACAAAACCAAACAAGAAAAACAAACCACAAACACCACACACACAAAACACAGAGAGCTTTAAAGACAAAGGCCTTCTTAGAGAAGCAGAATGCCAGAGGATAGCAAAATATCATTCACTTCTTTTGCCATGTTCTTATATTACTCCCCAGGCATCAGCTCAAACCGCTGCTATCAGATGGACCTTCGGTCCAACCCAGCACAGCTGTTATGTTTTCACACTGACTGTGGTCCCGAGAAGGAAGAATGGTATTTTACACCAGAAAAAGTAGGGAATGGAGTTTACTTTTTGTTTCACTCCAGCAGTAATAACAACAATTAGTACCTGTCATAAAGCAAGAGGGTAGGGAAGGGCAGGACCACAGTGTCTCTTATCCCTGTGCCCCAGGGAAGGTCAAAGAAGTACATGCAGCTCAGGCTTAAACAAATTTGTTCATGCAATGCAGCAAGCCTGTCTTTATGAACAAGGAAACACAAGACTTGGGCATGGAAGTAAAAAAGAAATCTTTAACCTTTCCAGGGCCAAAAGGGAAAATTTTCAAGAGAACAAAAACGTCTCATTATTCTAGAAGACAGGAAGCTTAGGATGACAAAAAAAACCATGCTAGCAACAGAGTGGAGAACAGGTCAACAAGCTGATCTCATCACTGAAGCCCACCTGGAGTAAAAAGCATTAACTATAGTCCCCATTTCAGCTTGAAGGTCTTGGAAAACCTGAGACCTTAGTCAAGAATATCTCAAAGGAAAAGAGTGAAAATAAGCAAGAAATGACTGTGACAACAGATCTGCCTTTCTATACATTTGATTCTCTTACCAAAATCCTTTTATGGACAAGCTGGTTTGCCCGAGATGCAGTTCATTTACTTCACAGCAGTCTGTGGGTTTAGCCTGGTGACCAAACCAGTGCTGATCACACACCGATGTTTTAGCTGCTGCTTTACAGGTTGCGCAGCATTGAGACCTTCTCTGTTTTTCTCACTGTGTCCCCACTGAGTGAGGAGCTGGGGGTGGGCAAGAGGTTGGGAGGGGACACAGCTGGGACAGCTGACCCCAACTGACCAAAGGGATTTTCCCTACCATATGACATCACGCTCAGCAATAACACTGGTGGGGGCAGTTTTCCAAAGTAGCTGCTGCTCTGGGAATGGCTGGGAATCAGTCTCCTTGTTCATGTCAGGATTTTTTCCCCCTTCACTTAATAAACTGTCTTTATCTCATGAGGGCTTTTGGGTTTGGGTTTTGTGGAGTTTTTTTCTCCTGCTTTTGCCCTTCCAATCTGCTCCACCATTATGCTGGGGTCAACACACCACAGGGATGTGGATCAACTTGTAAAGTGAAGTTCAACCTCATTCTGTCTTTAAAAATAATGCTATTTCAAGTACACATTTTGGTATCTGATGCTTTCTGCAGTGTATGTGATTTGAAAGGTACCATGAAACTCTAACTCCTAGGGCCAGCACTTCTGTCCTTTACACCAGTGGCCTTTACATACACGCTTCAGCACACAAGCTCACTACAAGGCAAAGGGTGTTGCCCTACTACATAAATCTTGTTCATATGTGAGAAAAATAACAAACACAATGGAGGGATGTAGGAAAAAAAAGCTAATTCCTCTCAGATTAGCATCACTACAGGAAAGCTAGTCTAGAATTATGCACCAAGAGTTTTAAGGCCGTTACATGAACCACTTAAAATAAATTCTGGTGCGTGTATCAGTATTTTTTATGTAGTTAGTGGGATTGAATCACTTCCCAGGATTTTTGGCTAAGCCAGTTCAGCTTCCTCCAGATTCCGCTTTTCAAAATGTGGAATCTCAGATAAAGAAGCAAGTTTCAGCTCTGTGCCTGCATGTCCAGTGCAAGACATGCACTGTTTTGCTTATACCTACAGCTCAGTCAGCAAACAAAGGCTGAAAGACATTTAATAGACTGCAATGTCCTCTTGACCCTTGTTCCTAGTTTCCCTATAAATGTTCAGATTTTTGAAGATACCCACCCAAGATCCAAGATGCTGCCACTGAGAGAGGTGCAAGTTGAGATTACTGCCTGGCACCTCCCTGTGTGGTAACACCACCTCTGTACACCTCAGAGCTACGGCAACTCCTTTTCAGCAGAAGGATGCTACAAAAGCAGATGGGAGAACCCACAGAACAGAAATTATGCCCATTCCTTCCTGGACACAAGGCAGGAGGCCTTTGAATCCACAGCTTGCACAGTCACCAAGCACCATTCACACGATCACTTGCCTGGGGTGTGATGCCACACCAGAAGTTAGAGTAGAGAGAGCAAGACTCAAGCATGGGTGCCACCAATGTCTTGTTTTCGGCTATCATCAGGTTCAGGGTATGTGGATTGGTCAGTAAATTATCTGCATCAACAAACTAGGGAAGGAAGAGGGGAAGAGAAAAAGAAATTTCTTATTAGATGAAATAAGATGTTTCCCCTGACATCTTCTTGGGAATAAGGCAGCCACAGGCATGAGGTTGGCAAAAAAAAAAAAAAAAAAAAAAAAAAAAAAAAAAAAAAAAAAAAAAAACCAAACCAAAAAGCACCAAGCTAGTGGTTTTGATAGGGCAGGACACTGTTACAGGTAGACCCAGAGGTGGCTGCCCCTGCAACAAAGCTATGAGATTGGAGAAGATCCTTCTGACTCCACCCAACTTTACTCCAGCACAGGGGCAAGGGAGCTGCAAGGGAAAAGAACACTGCTGAAAATTCAGGACAAATTTATGCTGTGAACAGGATCAAGAAGGACTCTTAAAAGCTGGCCTCACACACTTGCTGTGTTCAGAGAGTGTGGGAACACCACCATTAACTGCTGCTGTGGTGACCAAAGCCACCTGTCTTCCCACAACTGTTTTGCAGAACTATTTCTCTTACATTCCATCAATAACCAGTGGGGTTTCAATTTGGGGGACCCTTACAGACACCTACTCACCACGATGACTCTATATTCAATCCTGACTCCTGTGGAGAAAGCCCAGGGATTTCTCTCTCTAGCTGCAAAGTCTCTGGCTCATCAGACCACAAAATGACACAAAGCATCATACTATGGAAAGCTTTGTCTTTACAGGGAGAAGAAACTTTTTTTGGCAGCCTAAAGTATCAGAGGGACTACCTGAAACTTTTCACAGAATCCCAGAATGGTGGAGCTCTGAAGATCATCCTGTCCAACCCCCCTGTACCAGCAGGGTTACCCAGAGCAGGGAACCCAGGATCAAATTGTTCAGGCGGCTTTGGAACCTCTCCAGAGGAGACTCCACAACCTCTCTGGGCAACCTGGGCCAGGCTCCATCACCCTCACAGAAAATAAGTTTTTTCCTCATTTCAGGTGAAACCTTCTGGGTTCCAGTTTGTGCTCATGGCCCCTTGTCCTGTTACTGGGCACCACTGACAAGAGTCTGGCCACATCCTCTTGTCCCCTGTGGGCCCTTTAGCTATTGATCAGCATTGGTCAGATCCCCTCTCAGAATTCTCTTCTCCAACTAACCAGCCCAGGGCTCTCAGCCTTTCCTCAGCACAGAGATGCTTCAGTCCCCTCAGCATCTTCAGAGCCTCCGCTGGACTCTTTCCTGTAGTTCCTGGTCTCTCTTGAACTGGGGAGCCCAGAACTGGACACAACACTCAAGAGAAGGCCTGACTAGGGCAGAGTAGAACCTTTTGCCTGAGAACAGTTAACAAATCAAACTAAGCATTTACCAGGATGTAGTCTGACCACTTCTCTCGTGCGGCACGCAGGGCAGCCTGTCGGAGTTTCATCACATGAGTGAATCGTGAACTTGGCCAATGTTTTGGTCCAATTTCTTCTGGGTAAGACCTAGCAAAGACAAAAAAGTGACTACAGCCCATGTCTGAGCCCTATTACACCAGTCAATAAATACAGTAAAAAAAATAGCTCCCTTTATGCCTTCTTTCCAAGAGAAAACCAGAGTTAGAGTCACCTTAGGCGACCCAGGAGAGGTTTTGAGGGAGAACAGGTTTCTTGCTGGTGTGTGTACACAAGGCACTGGAGAACAAGCAGCTCTGCAGCATTTCCTGCCTACCAAGCAGCCACAAGCACACAAGCAGCATCAGACCCAGGCATTTCTTCTGCAGTGGTAGGCCCTCACCTGACGTAAGCAGAAGTTACCCCACCAAAACGAACTGAAGCTGATTTACCTCATCTGACCCTCTGGTAGGAAGTCATCTGTCCTCTGCTAGGTTTTAAGACTGTAAATGCAGCTTCCTCAAGCCCAGCAGAATCAGCAAAGCTGAGGATGTGAAGATGAAGGCAATTTGGATTCCCTCAGGGTCTGGGCATTATTAGTAACTGTTAACACATCCCAGTAACAGCTCTTAAATCTACAAACACCCAACACCCAATCCCAGGAACACCATCGTGGGAGCAAAGTTATGCGCAAGTCTGTTTTCAGAACCTGCTCCAAAAGTTAATGCTTTGCAACACAGACAGAAGGAAACTTAGGGACAGATCCCTGTGTGGAATAAAATTTCAGGACTTCGAAACAGCGTCAGTGAAGGAGCTAAGAATTTAAAAAACTTTTTGCAGAGCTTGAAAAAGCCAGGTTTGACTGGATTAAGAAAACTGAATTCCAATTAAATGATGAATAAAAGTCAATAAAACCAGCATTCCCTGTGGGTTTGTTCCCATCTGTGCACTGAGGACCTTCAAAGTAAAAGTAAAACTAAAGAAAGGAAAAACTCATGTACTTCTCCCAGATGGAAAACAGAACAAACTAAGGAAGGGCTGATCTTAAGAAAAAAAGAAAAAGAAGTAAAATAAAGCAATAAAATCCCAACACACCTACATCATATTTTAAAGCAATGACCATGCAAAGGTGTAATATACCAAAATAAATCGAGTTCTCTGGCTCAGAATTTACTGAGTATTTATGTCTCAGACAGAGCTCTTTTCACAACGGGAATCAACAGTAATGATTTCTCTGCTTCCTTGCAAATAAAGAATGATACTTTTTATTCCCTGTAGTTTTTGATGTGATTTGTTTACCATGCAAAGAGAGCAGCTGCAGATGCTAAATAACCAAATGGAAAAATGTTTTCTTCTCCGAAGTTCTGCATGAGTTGCTTCACTGAAGTCAGAGATCTTTTTATAGGCTCCATAAGGACACAATTTTAATGGGACACCCACCCCCCCCCAAAAAAAAAATCCACACTTTAATGCTCAAGGAATTAGTGCATCTCCTGGTTTCAAAGCAGAAAACCTAGAAAATTTGACATATACACTCAAAAAGTTTCAGTCAACCCCTCACTGGAGTGCTACTCACTGGGGTTCTTCCATCGGCCTCCACTCCACTTCATGGTAGAGGTTCTGCACGTTCTTCAGCCACTCTCTAAGGACTGCTGTGGTGTTATCAACATTGTGGTCAGTGGCCGCCCTGGGAAAATGAGAGCACAAAGGAAGCCTGTTAATATAAGATTTAGATTATTTGCCTTTTCTCAGGTGGTAAAGGATCATTAAGATCATCAACGTTAATTGATGTTAATGTTAATTCACCACTGCCAAGCCCACTACTAAACCAGATCCCTCAGCACCACATCTCCATGGCTCTGAAAATTCTCCAGGGATGGAGACTCCACCACTGCCCTGGGCAGCCTGGGCCAGGGCTTCACAACATTTTTAGGGAAGACATTTTTCCTCAAGTCCAACCTAAACCTCCCCTGGCACAACTTGAGGCCATTTCCTCTTGTCCTATCACTTGTTCCTTGGGAGAAGAGACCGACCCCACCTGGATCCAACCTCCTTTCAGGGAGCTGTCAAGAGCAAGAAGGTCTCCCCTGAGCCTCCTTTTCTCCAGGCTCAACAACCCCAGATCCCTCAACTGCTCCTCACAAGACTTGTGCTCTAGACCCTTCCCCAGCTTTGTTGCCCTTCTCTGGACACACTTCAGCCCCTCAATGTTCTTCTTGGAGTGAGAGGCCCAAACCGAACCCAGGATTCAAGGTGTGGCCTCACCAGTGCTCAGTCCAGGGAGATGACCCTTGCCCTAGTCCTGCTGGCCACACTAATACTGATCCAAGCCAGGATGCTGGTGGCCTTCTTGGCCACCTGGGCACAGGCTGGCTCATCTTCAGATGGCTGCTGACCAACAACTCCAGGTCCTTTTTCAAGGGGCAGTTTCCAGCTGGTGCATTGCAGGGGGTTGTTGTGACCCAAACACAGGACCAGGCACTTGACCTTATTGAACCTCATCCCATTGGCTTCGGTCCATCAATCCAGCCTGGCCAGATCCCTCTGTAGAGCCTCCTGGACCTCCAGCAGATCAACACTCCCACCCAACTTGGTGTCTTGATTCCAACTTGGAATCTCTAGATCTATCCACAAAGAAACTGCTAGAAGAAAAATGGCATTTTACTGCCCAGGATACAATGATGTTGTGTAGAAGGTAAATTCACAGCCCAGTAGCCCTTTATGAGACACTGATGAAGCAAAGTTCTGGCACAATAAAAGGACTCCTGTCTCCAGGACTATCCACCCAGCAGCATTTCTATGCCCAAAAAGTTCTCAAAGGCCATAAAGTTTGTTCACGCCCTGGATGAAACATGCCCTATGACTAGCAATTTGGCAAACCTTTGTTTTTCCAGCTTTGAGCCTCAAAAACCACCCAACTGAAAAAAATAAACCACCCAAAAAAAGCACAAAAATGAAACCCAAACAAATCAAACCAAAACAACATCAACAACAAAAAAAAGCACACAAAAAAAACCCCAAACAAACAAACAACCGAAGCCATTCCCAAAATCAATCAGAGGTATTAATTTCAGAACAATTCACATTTAAGATCAAAACCAATCAGCGCTTACTTGGAATATCTACTCCATTCCACCTATCCCCTCCCCCCCAAAAAAATAGCAGCTACAGATATGTTTGGGGATTTTTTCCTCTTGTTTTTTTAAGTGACAAAACCTGCACAAGAAGAACAGGCAAATAAAACTGTGAAGAGGACTTCCCACTGGAAGCAAGAGCTCCTCAAGCTGTAAGGGGCACATCAGGATATTCCCCATTCCAAGCACTTCTTCCGTAGTAGCTTCTTGAAGTCCTATACACTTTTGGAAAACACAGTTAAAATTTCAGTGCTCTCACTCAGATGGACCAGTTGGACCCCCAAGGTCTTTTCAGCAGAGCTGTTCACCAGCCTGCATCACTGCAGAGGGTTCTTCCTTCTCAGGTTCAGAACCTGATGAAGTTCAAGAGGCTCTTGGCAGGCAACTCTCAGTTCAAAGCCAACACACTCTGCCTGTTAACTAGTAACTGGGGCAGAAGACTCAACCAGTGGGTTTCTTTCAAAATGGACAGGTGAATTTTGCACTACAAAGGAGGCAACTTTATGTTCAAGAGCTTAACAATGTCTAGAATTTAATAAAAGAAAAAGTCTCTCCTGCAAGACTGACAACCTGAAGCCTGGGTGACACAACCAGGAAAAGACGGGGGGAGTGACAAGGAAAGAAATTTAAAATCCTGCCACTTTTTTCAGAATAGGAAGTTTAATAAATTAAACTGGAACAGATCTCCTGATGGACGCTCCTATTGTAGTAACATGGCAGCTTTTTCCACTTGAATTTAAACCCATTTCCAATAAATTGAAGTAAAATTCTAGAAAAGTTTGAAAGAATGTTCATATAGGGGCTTATGCTGGCATAACTATAACCACTTCAGTATTTACTTTGGCTTTAATGAGTAGTCTTACCAGGGACACAAGCCCTCACTGTCCATGCTCAGCAAAGTACCCCCTCCCACAAAAAAGCTCAAGAACCATGAATAGTGAAACAGTAAGCGCAACACTAAGCACCTACTGTTTTAATTAAGTAACATGCATCGAGTAGCGTACGAGGAAAACAGCTCCTTTTACAAAATGCTCCTATTTTTAGCCTAATAATATCTCCTCAAACAGTATTTGCAAGAGGAGGTAATTTAGGTTTTGATGGTTATCCTCCTCCAAAAAAGGGAAAAAAATAAAATCACCTTTTTTTTTTATTTCTTCCTATCCCAGCCTGCTCTTCCAAGCTATTTCCAGCTTATTTACCTCAGGCTCTGGGTCAGCGGAGAAAAATCTTACCTTCACCGTCTGCGTAGGAAAATTACTACAGGACAAAAGCAACACCGTGTGCCTCTGGCTTGTCAGAGTATGGGTCACAACATGACACAAGTTGTAGGAAACTCTATAGCCAGGGTCCTGCAGTAATTTTCCTACTGAATTTAATGTTTACCAGCTCTTCCCTTTGGCAACCAGGGAGGAGGGGGGTGCTTTGAACAAGGACAAGGGCTTCAGAAGCATGGACTGAGAAGCGGAGTCAGGACTGCAGGCAGCTGCCTATCAAAAACAAGAGCTAGAAGGAGGATCTTCTCCCTTTCTGTTGGTGTTTTGGGGACTGTAGGGCTGAAATAGAGTGTTGGATTCTCCCTTTACTGTTACAAGAGCCAAACTCAGACAGCCAGGTTTAAGTGGGCTCTTCCTATCACCCTGCCAAGCACACACCATGGATGGCAATGGTCAGGATGCAGCTGATGGTTGGGGTTGCACTGAGAATGGCTCGCACCAAGAGGATGTCCAGGGCTCCTCAGGGCTTCTGCTGCTTCTGCACACTGCAGGACTGAGTTGGGCATGTAACCAAGTCCCAGGAAAACCCAGAGATATTCATTTTAGCTCTTTCCTTTGGCTCCTCTCTGCCTACAGTCAGGGATTCAATTTACCCAAAAGGTTTGCTCCGGGATGTCAGCCAATATTGAGTTTCACTGAAACAAGAGCCATAGGTTGGCCACATGCCCTAAACCCACAGGGTCTGGTCCAAAGTGAAGCCCTAAGTCAATGGAAAGCCTGTTAGTAGATCACTCTTTAACAACTATCTCATAGAAACTGGTGACAAAAGCAACAGTAGCTCCCCTTGGCCATCTTCCACAGACAAGAGCAGCAACGAAGAATTCAGAGAGATGTTACACCTCAAAACAGTGATGAAGGAAGCTTATTTCTGTACTCCGTGTTCCACAACTGTGCCCCCAGAAGTGCCCAAATACTTGTGTTGGATCTTGAGCCTCTCCATGCTCTTGCACATTTGAGGCAGGGAGACAGAAAGGGAAGGAGTTCACCCGTAGAGCTCCTGTTTTGTTGAGAATGACAGACTCCTGGGGAATGCAGCAGTTCAGGTCTCACTGTTTGTTAAAGGTCAGCAAAGCCACTTAACCTGCCACCTTCCAGCTTATTAAGTAATGCTGAATTCTACAGATATTCCTAAGGAAGCATAAGCCCTCATCAGGAATCTGGCTGGTCTGGACTCTCCAGAGAAGCCTTAGAGACAGAAAAGTGCTGTTATCAAATGGCTTTGCCTTTAAGTCAGCAGAGCTGAGTCCCCCACTGTTGCTGTAAGGGCTACAGCCAAAGCTGGCCCCACCAGATCCTTCAAAGGGGGAAAGCTCAGCCCTTGGAGAAGGGCTCCAACTACTGGAGAGAGTCCAACGGAGGTTACAAGGACAACTAAGGGACAGAAGCATCTCTGTGATGAGGAAAGGCTGAGAGCCCTGGGGCTGTTTAGCCTGGAGAAGACTGACAGGGGATCTGATCAATGCTCATCAGTATCTAAATGGTATGGGTCAAGTGGACAAGGCCAAAGGATGCAAACTGGAACCATGGAGGTTCCATCTGAATAGGATGAAAAACTTCTTTCCCCTGAGGGTGGCAGAGCCCTGGCCCAGGCTCCCTCCTGGCCAGCGGTCCCTTCCAACCCCTACCATGCTGGGATTCTGTGACTCAGGATGTTTGTCACAACCTTCTGCCCCAAGCTAGCAGCAGGGAATTGTACAGGGTGTTCCCCTAATGCTCTAGGGAAACACCACAGATTTCACCAACTTAGATAGGTTCCAAACTGTTTGGATCCTGCAGCAAAAGCCTTCAGCTTTCAGTCACTTTGGGCAGCTCAAAGAGCTCCCTGGTCTGAGTGGAGAACTGAGCTCAGTGTCACACAGGCTACCTTGACTGATGACTGTGCTTATTCTGGGTGCGAAATCAGCCCATAAAACCAACATAAAATAACATCCAGCAACAGAGTCCTAGCATGAGTCAAATGCAAATGTGGATTTAGTTTTCCCAAAACAAGCGGTAAATAAAGTAACAGACGAGTCATTTCTCCCTGCCTTTTTGTTTGAATGCTGCCAGACTTAGACAACCAATTCAAAACATAAAACCCCTCAAACTGACAGTTTCCACCATGAACCAGTGATGAATTACCTTGCCTAGGAAACAGTGCAGCTGGAAGTGACTGGAAGAGAAGGTACGGATCCTAAAGGGGAGGAAAAAAAATTCAAAACAAGACAGAGGCAAAACACTTTTGAAGCCCTGTGACACGCAGCCTTGCCAAGGCAGTAGAGAACTACCAGAAAGCAGCTGCACCATTACAACGGCCTGAGACAAAGCTTTTGTAGCTATGGCTCTGTTGCCTCCCCCCTGAGGACCTCAGCGTGCTACCCACCCCAAAGCAGCTGGTTTTTACTGCCTCTAGCACAGCTTGATGCACAGGAGCTCTTCAGCATCTAGTTGGGCAGTACACCCCAATTTCCCAAACTCTGGTGGTTCCTTTTCAGCTATGAACATGTCCTTCTTTACCAGAGGAGGACGTGGAGTTGTCACTATCAATTACTTCATGGTGTCCTCCTCAGGATCATCTCAAAATTGCAGCAAACCAAGCAGGGCTCACTCTATCTTTTCAAGCACTCCCCCATCAACAAGCCAGTATGGCTCTTGTTCACCCAGCACTTAATTGTTAATAAACAATTTTCTTCCAATTATACAGTTGTGCTACTCCCTGGACTTCCAGACCTACCTCATATCTATTATTCCAAGACTTGACACCCTAAATCTCAGAGGTATCAATGGGATCAGAGGATAATACATCATGAGATGCCGCCACACTACTTCACAACAATGCAGTTCAGAGGCTGGGAACAGACTGAAACCTTCCTTGCCACCACTTATTTTAGCATAATTACGCTCACAAACTTCATTAATAAGGCCTGAACATTCAAGCCCAAGTTCAAAGAACTGTTCAAGCATTGAACCAAGTTGCTAAAATCTTAATGTATGCGTAAGACTTTTTGGCTTCCTAGGGACTTGGCATCTGTTCCCGTGTTTTCCTTAATTAAGGACAGATTTTTGGAAGTCCTTCCTTTTGTTTTGTAATTATTTTAACCGGGTCTCACTTAGAGGTGGTCTGAGCCCAGATCAGTGGCTGGGAGTTGTGTGGGAGTGTGGAGCCAGTAACAAGAGCAGTGACACTCTCCAGGCTGGGCAGCTGTACAAGAACAGGACCTCACACTCCAGGAATGCAACAAATATGTCTCTTCTCTAACTCTTTCCTGGTGCCCTTCATCAGCTTGTGGATAATGAATTTTGCTGGCAGCAGTGGTGATTTTAAAAGCTTCAATGACCTTCCAAGTCCAAGTGAGAGAATGATTCACAGATGTATGTAGTGTGTATACATACACACACTACACTTTTCCATACTACCTCAAGAAACCTCTCACTTTCTTGTCCCTCACTCTCCAAGGTCCTCACATCTCCAAGATGACAGATAAGTGCTTAAGCCCAGTGGACACAGACACAATGGGGTAGTCAGTATCTCCCCAGGAAAGCCACCAGGCTACGGCTGCTTTCGGCTGCCCCATACCTGTAGTCAGAAATCCATGTTGAGCAGCTTCTCTGGCACCCGTGCAAGAGGAATTTCTCTTGCAGCACGAAGGAGGTTCCTGATGTTTCAATCCCAAGTCCTCTCTTTATCTTGCTTTAGTTCTCCCCATAGTCGCCCCACTGCAGACAAAGCTTTAAAAGAAACAAAAAACCACCTGCATCTGGCCTTGTATTTCCAAGCAGGCTGGGCTTCAAGGGACCAACTCCCATAAGGAAAGTCTGGAAAATGTAATACGCACACATGCAGCCGCTGAAATCAATTTGCTCAAACAAGGAATTAATTGCAAGAGTTCTGCAATTTCTGAAGGGATAGCTTGTTCCCACCAACAATAATCGAGACACCAGCTCATGCAGCTGTTCAGGATTAATGAAAGTGTGTAAACTACTGGGAAGGAATACTGGTATTTAGAAATATTCTTGACTCTGGTAACAAAAACCAAAAAGGTTTCAAAGGGCAGAATCTGCTGAAATTTAGATGTTTGGTACCACCAATTTTTCAATGGGCACATTGAATATGGGCCTGTACCACATTACCAACAGTCCCCCAAAACATAAACATCTGAAGAGCTCTCATTCTCTGTACCAAGCTTGCAGAAGGATGAGTGCAAAGCTTCCACAGTCTGCCTTGGACCACTAGATGTCCAGTACTGGAGGGAAAGGCAGAGCCAAGTCATTCCAATCAGTAGCTTATTTTTTTAATTTAAAGTTTTGTGGTTGGTTTTTGTGGGGTTTTTGGGGGTTTTGTTTTGTTTGGGGTTTTTTTGTTTGTTTGTTTTGTTTTGTTTTATCCTTCTTTTCCCCCAAAATTATACCCCTTGCCCTACAAGTATCAGTAAGCACACAGTGCCTGCTCCCAGCCCCACACCACCCAGTGAAAGCTTTCAGCTGGAGAACTCTTTAAAGTTCTACCTGAAAATATTGAGATTTTCAGAATGTAAAAGGAGGTTTTATGACATGCTGGAAAAGAAAATCTAGTAACTCTACATCTTTACCTTCCTTGCCTTTCCCTGAACCTCACCTCCTTTCTGAACTTACATTTAAGGTCAAATGCTTGTAGCCATTACTGTAAAGCAAGATCTCCCTTTTGCTGACCTAATTGTAGACTGCTATGGATTGACAGATGCCACAAAATCATCAAGACTGGAAATAACCTTCAAGATCATCAAGTCCAACCATCTATTATTTCTTTTCCTTTGATGCAATATTTATTTCAGTATTACACCAAACTGGAGAGAACAGGATTAGCTGAACATAGCCAAATTCTGTGGTTGTGACAGGTATGCTCCACTCTTACAAAGTGTTTAAGAACATGTCTTTCCAGACAAGACATTTTTAGGTACTCTTGGCTTAAAATAAGAAATATTATTTACTTTTTATTATGAATGAATTTTCATTCTAATAGTGTCTTACAAGACTTTAATAAAAGTAATTTTAACACACATAGAAACACTTTTTATAGTAATTCAGATATTGTGCAATTAAATGGCTACAAATAAAAAGTGATTTTTCATTACTTGCCCAGTGCAGGCTGACAGAAACAATATAAGAAAATAGAAAATGAAAACAGAATCTTTTAAGTCATATCATTCATTAGGAGGAGTACAAGAAGCAATAAGAAGCACACCAAGCTAATTATGGAACAAAAGAAATGTCAGGTTTTTACCAGTCAAGAACCTGCAATGGGGAAACCAGCAGCATGTTTTGTGTGACACCAGAATGAGTTTTACACAATAATTGACCTTTTCATGTGAAAATTTTGCTGATATGCAACAATAAAGAAACCCTGCCCAAAGGTTTTCAGCCAGCTTTTCTTTGAGGCCATAGGAAATATAAAATAGGAACACAATGATTGGCATCTCAAACCAGAAGAGAGAGGAAGGACTCAATGAGTGCTACCAACAGTGTTCTTTGACACAAAACCCAAATTTAGCATTTGGAGAAGAGTCTGCTTCAGAGTAGGAAATAAACACAAGGGAAATATAAGAAGAGGCCATAAAATGTTCCTCCTTCCCACAAGAAAAGTGGCAAAGGATATTTGGTTCTCCAGAAAGAATTTGCCTCTGCAAAGAGAAAAAAATAGATATATTTAGAAGGGCAGAAGATGCTCAAAGTTAAGTAGTCACTAAAAATCAATGGTATTTTGTATTTTCACATTAGTAAGAGACTCCCTGGAGCTTCCAACTTCTATGCACAGCCTGACACAAACAGCACTGAAATACATAGGGTATTTCTTTCACCTCCAGTGACTAAAAGCAGAAAGAGTTTCCTTTTCTTCCCTGCAATGGTTATCAAGGCCTGGCCCAGGCTGCCCAGGGCAGTGGTGGAGTCCCCATCCCTGGAAGGGTTTCAAAGCCATGGACATGTGGTGCTGAGGGCCATGGTTTAGTGATGACCTGGCAGTGATGGGTTAACAGTTGGACTTGATGATCTTAAAGGTCTCTTCCAATGAAAATGATCCTATGATTCTAAGTGCTCTCAGCATCCCGTAGACTTTCTGAGTGACATGTAAGCTCTGAGATGACAGTCAAGGGGAAAGGGACACAAACCAGCAAGAATGTATGAAAGAGCCACCAGGCAAACACAACAATGAGAGTCCCCAGTACTCCTGAACTGCAAGGATATATCTCCCATCACTTAGTCATCCTCTAGCCTGGTTTAAACAAACCATGGGTGCCCTACAGCAAAGTCACTACTTTTACTAGCAGTCTTCAACACAAGCCCTCCAGAGACCAGGCAACAGAACTGCCACCGCAACGTATCTACTCTGAAGTCAGCTCTGCATTTAGGGCTGATTTCCACCCAGACCCTGCACCTCTCCAGTGAAACAGGAATTCCTTTGCTGTTGTTGCAGGCTGAATAGGACTGTCAACAGTACAACAACACTCAGCCCTCCAGGCCCAATCTCCAAGAAGTTCCTACCTGCCTAAACACTCAAGTGCACAGAGACATCACCTGGAAAACCTCAACAGTAAAACAGTTTGTGTACACACCGTAATTTCTGACAACATGTGGCATAAACACTAGGAGATACCTTCCAGCTCAGCAGGTCTGGAAGAAGAGGATTCCAGTACACACTTGCTGAGCAACAGCATCTGTAGGCTCTTGGACAGCCATGTGGGACACGGGACAAGTGCAAAGTATTATGTTTCTGTTGCACCACCCTGGGGAAAATGTCTAATCATGAAAGACACTGAGCCAAAGGGGAGGTCACTCAGCATTTGGCTGAAGAACTCTTGTCCCTCTACATTACCTGGCAGTGCTGGGTTAATGATTGGACTTGATGATCTTAAAGGTCTCTTCTGAAGAAAATGATTCTATGATTCTATAACCTGCCCTCCCACAGCTGAGGGCCAGCCTCAGCTCCTTGGTCTGCTGGCAATGTATACAATGGTATTCGCTTACACCTTCCCCGTTCCAGCTCAGTGCGGCTCACTCCCAGCATAGCCGTTGAGAGAAATCAGCTTGGCCGAGCCTCCACTACAAATAAATCCCCTGGCCAATTTGCACTCAGAAATATGAGTCTGCACTTCTCCTTCATGAAAGGACTCACTGTCTGGGCATGGAGAGAGCTGTGGTAGGAGCATGTACCAGATGAACAGATCATTAGAGACATGCAGAGAAACACCAGCACTGCTGTCAAAGCGCAGAGCAGTGTTGTGGAATGCACAGCTCTCTGCCACACTCTATCACACAGATTTTTGACAAGTTTAAAGGTTTAGCCCCCAAGGTTGAGCTCCAGGCTTTCCTCACACTGGCAAAAGCAGTTACAACAATTCCATTAAGTTTTTCCTCATTGCTTATTTACACAAATCTCTTTCCACCCTGATGATCGGCAAGGCTACAACCAGGAGTGGACGATACCGAACACAAAGACAAATCTAAATGCATGCAGGCAGGGTAATTAATTCCTTCCCTACTCCTACAGTGGATCAATCTCAGGTATGTGCGTCGGTAGTACCAGTAATCAGACTTACAGAAGCAGACTAAGTTAGCAAGATCGTTTTTTCACAGGAATTCAACTTCAAGATGGCTCCAGAACAGCAGTTTTCAAACAATGATCAGCAGAAGCCTGTGAATTATTTCTAGTTTGTTTGTGAAAAGTAATTTGAAAAACTATCATAAATAAGTCAAAGTTTGCTACACAAGCATAAAAGTGTTGGGTTTACACTCAGCTGACAGCACACCATTCCCCTTTCAATTGTGCTAGAAGGATCATAGAAGTTCCACCTAAACTTAAGGAGAAACTTCTTTGCTGAGAGGGTGGCAGAGTGTGACCCAGGCTTCCCAGAGAGGCTGTGGAGTCTCCTTCTCTGGAGAGGTTCCAAACCCCCCTGGACAGTGCGATCCTGGGCCCCCTGCTCTGGGTGACCCTGATCGAGCAGAGGGGGTTGGACAGGATGATCTCTAGAGGCCACTTCCATCTCCTACCAGTCTGTGATTCTGTGATCTATACTAATACCCTCATCAGAATCACTGTCCCCGTCTAATACTCTCCTGCCTGATCTTGGCAGGCAGCACAACCACCCATCTGTGCAATTAGAAGCTCATAGAACTTTTGACACTAACAGTAACTTGAGTTTATTCTCACAATGCAAGGTGATCAGGGCTAGCACAGTCACATAATAACCACTCCTGCTTTCCTGGGAGGGCTTTGAATTACTGGGTGCCTACAGGCAAACTGGGCAAGTGTAAGGATGGTAAAACCCCAGGTGGAAAGTGTTAACACAGAATCTGCTTTTAAAATATGTCCAGGAGGTACAGCAAATTATAGTCAACCAGGGACCTGTTGCAAATTCCTCATGAGGAAGAGAGTTGCCACATTTTTTTTTTTGTCTTGTACATCCCAAGGGATCCAGGCACTGGCCTAGATCAGAAGTCAATCTGTAAGCAAGCTGCAGCACCTCTTCTTGCAGAGCCCACAAAGCACCTAGCTGTTCTAAGGGGCAACCAGCTGCAGTGTACAACCTTTAAGTAGGATCAGTGTCGAGTCTACAGGCAAGGGAAATATTATGCTCGCTTTCACAGCCAGAAGAGCAATTAAAGGCTTTGTCTAAGAGCCCAGTGGGAGGTGAGGCAAGAAAAAGGACCGATCTCTTCATTGCTGGGCTGTGCCTGGCCAGCCTGACTCCACACAACACATCCCAGTGCTGCTGCCAACTGGGAATATGCTTTGCTGGGTAAAACACTGGCTGAATGGTGGGGCCCAAAAGTTGTGATGAATGGAGTTAAATCCACTTGGCAGGCAGTCACAAGTGGAGCCCCAGGGCTCAGTGTTGGGGCCTGTTCTCTTTTATAACTTTACCAATGATTTGGACAAGGAGATCAAGGGCATCATCAGTAAGTTTGCAGATGACACCAAGATAGGCAGGAATCTTGATCTGCTGGAGGGTCAGGAGGCTCTACAGAGGGGTCTGGCCAGGCTGGATCGAGGGGCTGAGGCCAGTGGGATGAGGGTCAACAAGGCCAAGTGCTGGGTCCTGCATGTAGGCCACAACCACCCCCTACAATGCTTGAGGCTTGGGGCAGAGTGGCTGGAAAATGCCTGGTAGAAAAGAACCTAGGGGCATTACTGGACAGACAGCTGAAGATGAGCCAGCATGTGCCCAGGTGGCCGAGAAGGCCACCAGTATCCTGGCTTGTGTCAGTACTAGCTCCACAGCTGACAAGAGCTTCATGTGCCATCTGAAACCAAGTCACATCACAGCTGATACAGGATTTGCATTATTTATCCAATCTAACATTGCCATGTACTGAGACACATTCTGAGCCCCTCAGGTGTGTGGCTGGTGGCAAGTGTCACAGCCCTGCAAGAAGTCACAGGCTAACACTTCTCTCCACCAAAGGAAAAGAGTTTCTGCTTTTTAGAACACTCCTGAATCTGACCTGCAGTATCAAAACCATGCAAAGAACCTTCAAAACATAATATCAGAAATAAGCTGTGTACTAGACATCTGTTCCTGAGAACACTGAGGCACAAAATCCACCCAATAGTATCTAGGTCTTTCCAAAGATACCCAAGGTGTTTACAACAGCTGCTGCTGCTGGCAGCCACATGAAGGAATCTGAACACACAGCTAAAAATTATCACAAAACATATATTGCAAGATGTTGCTGCTTGCCATATGGTAAGGAAATGAAAGGACATGATGGGTGTGGGCCAGAAGGATCTGTCTTCAAGGCATCTGCACTGGCTTTACCGTTTGCATTAACATTACAAAGAACCATACAGAAAAGGTGATGCGGGAAAATGGAAAATAAATAAATCAAATGTTTGACATGGTTCCAACTGGTTAGCTGCTGTCTCCAAATGATAAAAGGGCAAGCGGCTAAAGAGCTTTCATCTCTGCAGCAGAAAAGAGGTTTACCCAATCAGCAGGGTGACCATAGTGGGGGGAAGACTGGGGAGTCAGGGAGTCAGCTTGTCTCTTTATCTGTTGTTCAGCACCCACATGCAGATAAGCCTACATCTTACATTACTTTGCACCCACCATCCAGGTGTTAGGGACCCACTTATGCCACCTTCATGGACATCATTTATTCAGTCTCCGTTTCCAAGCACTTCAGTGACTCCAGAAGTCTTTGTTACATCATGGCTTCACTGCACTGTTAAGCTAAGTCTGATCCTTGGGGCCTGACTGTTCCCCTTTGTCCATCTTCTGAACAGTTAGCAGACCCTCCTCTTCATCACCTGCACGGAACTTGGTCTCCACCACCACCCAACCATGCAGAGGTTATACAAGGGGCCAGCCAGGGCTATGACGATGACACAATTTATTCCATGAACACTCCACAAAGTGGCAAAGCCAAAGGCTAAAGCACCCTAGGTTAGTCACAAGCTCAAGAATACAAGATTTTCACCTTTTCAGGACTTCTCAGAGCTTCAGAGAGAACCCTTGAAGAGGAACATAGCAAGAAACACACAAGTCATTTAATTTCCTGTATTCTGGGATCAAGAAATCAGCAATAAAAGAGCAAAACCAAAGTATTAAAGCTGGAGATAGAAAAAGCCCTTCCCTCCCAGAATAAGCAACACACCCCCCCAACAGCTTAACAGCCCAAGCAATACTCTCTGTGGACCTAAAGTGAAGTAAATCATAAGCCGCATCTAACAACACCAGACATTTTTCTTGATCTACTGCAAATTTAAAGCAAACAAACATAGTAGGTTTTGTTATCCTCCCACTTGGACGGTTTGAAGGAGTTTGCTTTTGCCAACATTAAGCTAAAGCTTACAGTCATCAGCAAGTTACAAGTTAGGCTTTGCCAAAGCCAATGTGGAACGTGAGACTTCATAATTTTGGCCCAGCCCTTCTCAAGTAGCCGGTTATGTTGGAAAATGGAGGCTCTCTGAATTGCATGGAATGGTAACAGTGGCTTATGTCATATTTGCTGGCAAAGGGCTGAAAATATTTTATACATAATTAAGAGACAGAAGAACAACCACTGCAGCCAAACAGGGAAAAAAAATAAAGCATTCAACCTTTACAGATGAAGTAGAGAGTTTTCCTGGATGCCATCTGTAATTTTGTCAATCACATTTCAGATGAAGAAGCAGCTGGAAAGGTGACATAACCTGATAGGCTGAGAGGGTTCTGAATATGGAGAAGGAAAAAACAAACACCACTTTGGTAGTATGAAAGAGTCAACTTATCCGTTAAAATCCTCTGAATTTCTATGAGGGATGGGTTTTAGTGTCCTTACTTTAAATGGCAAAGTGGACTCATCTTGAACGTACTTCAACAAATCAGGTTAGAGGGCACACTCTGAGGCCCCTGAAATCCATGGCAAAGGTCTCGACCTCCCTGAGCACCGCAGTGAGGCAGGATTACAGCTTCATTTTAAAGAGAGGGAAACAAAAGCAAAGAGATTAATGGATTTTTCACAAGTCACAAAAAAGGAGTGGGTGTCAGGGCTGGGAATTATAAAAAAAATGCCTACACTCCTTCCAAAATATACACTGAAATAAACTACAGATATTCAGCTTTTGTAGAGCAGTTTACTTAACACATTCACAAAGTATTTGTCAGACTAGTGGTAAATTTGTGGCCATGGCAATCTCAAGAGCAACTTTTCCTCCATGCTGTTTTTAAGGCACTCTCAGAAGCTCCAAGGCAAAGCCTCTCTTCCTGTACAAGGATTTTACTTTCATCACTGAAATAAAGCCCTGGGGTTTTGGAGCTGTGGCTCTAGTTTTGTTTTGGGTTTTTTTGTTTTTGTTTTTTTTTTTTTAAGCAGTGAAGTAATCATATTGGGTAAAAATAAAAAATAAGAAAAAAACCACACAGAAACCAAAACCATCTCCAGGATTAGAAATACTTTGCAGACACCTGTAGGAAGCAAGTGAATGAACACTCCCCAGGAGCTGAGGCCCAGACACCATCCTCCACAATGCTAAACACAACTTAATACTGTTGCAGGGTTTTAAAATTAGGCTCAAATCTGTCGAGTTCCCTGCTCAACAGGCTGCTCCCTTTGCTGACCTGCTGCTCCCTCCCCAGCTCCAGCCTTGCAGGCAGAAGGAGGGCTATGATTGAGTCGGTGGATTAACTCCCTTTCATCTTTTATACTTTGAAGGGTGTGTTTCTAAGCAAACTGTCAAACCAGGCAACTCAACCTCTCTTTTTTTCCTGCCTAACTCAGCACGCAGGTGGCAAAAAAAATTTGGTTTTCTGTCATCTCATACAGCCAACAGCACAGAATAACATGGTGCTCTGAACTAACACTCCACCATCACCAATCTTAGCACTTAACAGAGCTGTGTGTAAGCAAAGCATTTCTGCTTTTAAATTCCAAATCCTTTGGGCTAGCTGTAATTTCTGAGTCGGAATCTTCTTCATGGGTGATCTCCCATTTCACTCACAGGAATCCACACGGCTTCTCCAACGGAGGGAGGCCCAGGCACACATGTGCGAGACACATGGCTACTGGTCAGGGAACACACGTGACATACCACAGATGCCAGAGTCAGAACACATTTTCTCTTGGAAAAGACTGATTCTGGCCTCAAATGGATGGAAAACTGGTGCTGTGCTGATGACTGACTTTAAAGAGAAGTGAAGGAAAACCAGCGAGTTCTCAGAATCTCATCTTGCAAGCTAATAGCTCTGCAGCATTATCTAAGTAACACTGGGTTATTTCTCCTCCCCAACCAAGAAGGGTTCATGGAAATGAAGTGACATTTAAAGAGTATGGGATTGCTTCCTTTACTTCCAGAATCACAGTTCTCAATTCTGCTGGTCTGTCCTCCTTGTGCGGGTCACAGGGAGCAGAACTGAAAAGGTGCAAAATTCAGAGAGAGCTGAGCACTGAAGGCTGCATCAGCAACTGTGGCAACAACACGCTGGGAAGAATGCAAGCACACAACTTATTTTAACCACTTAAGGTTTAACCCTGACCACAAACACCCAGTTTGAGGATAGTGAATTTTTTCCTTCATTGCCTGGATGCAAACAAAAAGAAGAAATGAGAACTTCCTGGTACACTGACTGGGTACTTGAAAACCCCATTAAATAGATCTATGTATTCATTTGCAAAGAGTAGTTCCTAACTATACATTTCATAGAATTATAGAATAGGTTAGGTTGGAAAGAAACTTTCAAAGTCACCTAGTTCCACCCCCCTGCAGGGAGCAGGGACATCTGCAACTAGAGCAGGTTGCTCAGAGCTCTGGCCAACCTCACCTGGAAGGGTTCCAGGGATGAGGCAGCAACCACCTCTCTGGGCAACCTGGGACAGGGTCTCACTATCCTCAGGGTCAAAAGCATCTTCCTTCTCTCCAGTCTCAATCTCCCTCTTTTAGTTTAAAACCATCACCCCTTGTCCT
>JANIJG010025270.1:58104-74527 GCA_024611175.1 Megaceryle torquata | reverse complement strand
TTTTTTTCCCCTTCCCCATGTGCCTTCACATAGTTTCCAGGAGAATCTGCTCCATGATCTTGCCAGGCACAGAGGTGAGACTGACTAGCCTGTAGTTCCCTTTGTTTTCCTTTTCTTGCTTTTTAAAAATAGGGGTTATGTTTCCCCTTTTCCAATCAGTGGGAACTTCACTAGACTGCCTTGACTTCTCAAATATGCTGGATAGTGGTTAAGCTACCAGTCCCCTCAAGACCCACAGACACATCTCATCAGGTCCTATGGACCCATGCACCTTCAGGTTCCTTTGATGGTCTTGACCATGATCTTCTCCTACGTTGGGTGGTTCTTCATTCTGCCAGTCCCTGGCTTTGCTTTTTGCACCTTGCGCAGTGTGGCTGGAGCACTTGCCAGTGAAAAAGTCATTGAGTACCTCAGCCTTCTCCATATCACGAGTAACCAGGTCTCCGATTTCCTTCCAGAGAGGGCCCACATTTTTCCTAGTCTTCCTTTTTTTTTTTCACCAATATACTCATAGAAGCTCTTATTGTTGTCCTTGATGTCCCTGTTGAGATTTAAACCTACTGGGACTTTGGCTTTCTGAACCTGATGCCTGACTGTTTGGACAGTTTCTCTGTATTCCTCCCAGGCTGCCCGTCCTTGCTTCCACCCTTTATAGGCTTCTTTTCCATGTTTTTGTCCAGGGGCTCCTCATTTATCCATGTAGTCCTCCCAGTGTTTTTGCCTGACTTCCATTGTTGAGTTGCAACACTCCTGAGCTTGGAGAAGGTGATACTTTCATATTAACTTTCTTTGGCCCCTCTTCCCTCCAGAGCTGGAGTTAAGCAGCAATAGTAAGCTATTAGTAGTAGTCAACATTAGTAGCTAGTGTTTACATTCTGTTGACTTCTAGAGGGAGGAGTGTCAGGCCACCCAAATGTTGTCTGATAACTATTTGGTAAATATGACTATAAACTTCTAGAGTACCGCAGCTAACAAAAGCTTTACTGTGTTTCAAGTGGCAGGAGGCTGTGAAATTCAAGTGGGAGATCCCGAGTCATATGGCCATGGTATTTATTTTGTGACCATTGTATTTTGATACAGCTATATTATTTTGCCATACAAAATATGACCAATGTATGCAGTTCCTTAGTTGATTCTCTCTTTTATGAGAAAAACACCAACTACAAAATCCAAACCAAAAAACCCCACAACAAAACCATGTTTTAAGATTTTAATAATTTCAGAAGTTCAGGTCATCCAAAAGATTTTACTCTTGCTATATTCACATGCCAGAAGTATATTTTATTGATTGAATGTCCACTGCTTTTAGCAATTAATAAATCCAAAGTAAGTGTTTACTGGCTTACAAAGAGAGAGACACAGTAACATTGCATATATTAATTGTGCTTTTGAAATTAAATGTTTGTAGTGTATCAGAAAGGTGGAACTATTTTCATTAATGCACCGGGTTGACAGCAAGTTGTGTTAGCAAAGTTCAGCAAAATGTCTTCAGTGTCCCTGGGATGTTCATAAAAATAAATTAGCCTTTGAAGACAGCATGCCTAGGGAAATTCTAAAGCATGTAATTGTACTAGAATACGAAGCAAGACAATAGGTGAATGATAAACAGTTTACTAGGTTTGGAATATCAACAAATGCTTTACATATCCATAATTTATTGTCATTTCTTTAGATTGACTATAACTTGAACAGAGGCCAATTCAGAGCAGAGAACACATATTTACCTTAGTTTTCTTTTGTGTTTTGACTGAAGTCACTTGTAACTATATGATCTCTGACCACAGACAACACAACCCAAAGAACAGGTGCTCACTCATTCTGAATAATGAAAAGAGACTAGTTAGTACATCTCAGTGAAATATTCTGTAGAGTACTTGACTGTCTGCCTTGATAGTTGTCAGGATGGGAATGGTAATTACTTTAATTAGCTTAACAGGACAAATCTTTCAAAAACTTGTGTCCCTCTTTCAGAATAAATAATTTCAGGAAGGAAATATGCAGACCATTTGCTAAGCAGAACTCTTACCTGAAGGCTACAACTATGAACGTCAGTCAGCAGGGCTGGAGTTAGCAATTTAAAAGTTGGTTGTCCAGAGTACGGTTATTAGTAAGGCTCTTTTTTTATTTTTTTTTACATAGACAAGAGAGATGTCTTGCATAATTATTCATCCCTCTTCTGAAACAAGAATGTAAGAAAGGTGATCTGAATTACATCAACTTATATGCCATTCTCTTTGTCTTCAAACACTGTGGTGCGATCTTAAGTATCTAATGGGGAACACATCTACCTGTACTCAACTGCTCTGTGGTGAGACAACTTTCATCCTGGCATAGGTCACTGATTCACAAATTATTGTATCTTTTATTGCACGGTATTGCAGGACACATTATCCTTCAAAGGTAGATGAGGATTAAGTGACTTTCAGTAATCTAAGCAGGTGGACATCATTACTTTTGACAATGTTCTGACTTGGGCACAGTATGCTCTATCTTTTATCTTCTTTACAGGTAAATGAGGTCAGGTTACAGGGAGTCAAGAAGACCTGGGAGCTCACCCAATGGACCTGCATTGGAACAGATACATCATGGAAAGTATCCTAAATATATATCAGCAGAGAGTAGGCCATTGTTGTTAATGATACTAAAGCTAAGAAAAAACAATATGTTTAAATGTTGAGGGTAATTTTGCTATTATAAGTGAGAAAGAAATATTGAAGCAAAGTTCAGGCAGGAAAGGAGGAGAACACATAGAGTAAATTTATACAGTTTGCTTAGTAAACAGGAAATATGTAAAAGTGAAAAAAAAAAAACAAACAACAACCCAACAATATCATCTACATTAGAAAAAAGTATATAATGCCAGACATTTCATTAACCAAGGTTGTGCTTAGAATATATATAGTTTCATAACTCTTTGTGTAGAGGACATTGCTACAGCAGAAGTAGGAAATTGTTGTCATCAACGATGCTCATGTTTTGAACAAGCTACTGAAAAAAAAAAAAAGAAAATTCTGAAAAGAATCCTATAAAACATTCAGGAGCTGGAGAAAAGAATTGCGAAAGACCTGCCTGCTAAAATTCTCAGTCTATTTAGATTATCTACAAGAATGATGAGAGATGGTTTGATCACTCTATGTATGTTCTTTCAAAAGGAGAAAATACAAGACATTCAAGATCTTTTTTAACACTGGAGTCACAAAGAAGTCCAATGTCTTGAAACTTAAACTAAATGGCTTTTAGTTGAAAGTGAAACACATTTAGAACATGAAGTTCAGGAAGGAAAAAAAGTAGTGAGTAGAATTTTTGAATTTCTGAAAGCCAATTTTGTGCTTGACATGGGCTTGGGTGCTGAGGAAGAAATTACAAAATTAATGGAAAAAAAAAAGTTACATGGAAGCAGATCAACAACCATGGTGAGGTTGTCAGCAACTTCCTTACCCTCGACCCCATGCCCCAAAAGGAGAAAATTATGCTGGTAGCAATGTAAAAGACTATGATGATTTTTATATATATATATATATATACACAATAGATTAAATTAGCTTAATTACCCTCTATTTAGCACCTTTGAAGAGATTTTAGCTGTGTAATGGCAAAATGCCAATTCATACCATCCTAAATAGGTAGAAAAATTGTTTTCTGAAAGTACCTTCCCTTCTCTTTAGCTAGATAAAATTAGCTGCCCATTTTCGAAAAGCTGAAATAAGGTGAAAAATCATAAAAAGAATTAATTGGAAAATAATCCATAAGAAAGGGAATTCTTTGTGAAAAAAAGTATCATGCATTTATTGTAATTATATTTTGCCTCTCAAATTTTAATGAACAATGGTACATGTAAATGGTAGGTTAAAAACACAACTATTTTAGTTATTGTTAGTTCCTTTGTCATCCATTTTGATATATGTAGTGTTAAAATCTTGGTATATTATCTACACTGAATTTGCATCTTTGGTTAGTCAGCTACTCAGTTTCCAGTGCTTTATTGCCTTGGAAACATTCATGCCTGGATACATTTAGTACAGAAGTATCTCTACTTTTCTGACATTTCTGTCATTCCTCCCACTTCTTAGTATTCAACATTCCATAAAGAGTAGTATGAAAGGAGCATGCCTGCAAAAACTCCTCTGAGAGAGGATTCCTAATGGGGTAATGCAGAAGTATGAAGTGGCAGAAGTATACAGCTGTCTTTTTTATTCTTCCCAAAACTGGGAACAATGCCAAGAAATAAACACAGGTGGGCTGTGCAGGAAGGGTTGGTTTTGGGAGGCAGAGGACTTTAAACAGTTGAAGCATTTAATACAAAAAGGGAATAAATTGGTTTAAAAACTGAAAGATATTTCTATGTCTTGCTTGGGATAAACACATTCATCCCACTGGGGCTGGAACTAAAAGAGAGTCAATGCCTCTGGCATGTGTTCATTGGAGAAGTCATGGTGTTGGGCTGCAAGGAGGTGCATGGGAGGTTGAGAGAAGGTGTGCTCAGAGAGGGCAGATGGGAAGCAGATGGGATGATAACACTATCATGAATTCTTCTCTTGGGTGTCATGAAAGCTTCCAGTAATTCTGGTGCTACGTACAAGCATACGTGACACATGAATCAAAGTGCAAAAGACAGTAAAGACTGGAACTGCTGTTAGTATGATAGAGTATAACTGGGAAAGCTTTTCTTTAATCTTTTCACTTCCTGAGATTCTAACACTAAATAGTTAAGAAAAATTTTTTTTTTTCATTATAAATTACTGTTTCCCTATCTGAAACTCATAAATCTCATCTCTTTTTTTTTTTTTTTTTTTTTTTTTTTTCTACCCTTTGTAACAGTTTGTTAGACTGTGTTTATACCAAGACTGTCTGACTATCATATATTGGAAATATCTGCAAGGTGGCTTTGAACTAGCTACTTTCTACAACTAGAAAAGATAGCCATGGCAACACAAAACTTGCTGTAGGCTTTAAAGCATGTCCTTGAGATAGGAAAGAGGACAATATAATAAACATAATAAACCTTGACTACCTTCCAGATTTGAGTCAGAATAGATGTTAATTTGTCTGTTCATACATTTTCCTTCTGCTGGAATTACTTGTAATTCCTGTTTACACAGCCTAGTTGGAGTGAGGTCACCACTTGGCCCTAAAATTTGAAATATATAGCAGGCTTTCCTAAACGTAGGTTGTCAGTAGTGCAGGTGTCACCATCTGTCTTCTGCCATGCAGCCCCACATATATTGTCAATCATATCTCATGTCTTAGACTCATCTGCTTAACCTAAGTAATAGAAAATACCTCAAAGAAGTTCTTTTCTCATTCCTCATTAACCTGATGGTTTACCAGTCATTTCTGCCTCACAAAGGAGTACACCTACCACACTTTGGGTATGTTTTCAATGAGTACCTGGTGTTTCTTTTAATTTTATTCTACATTCTCCTCTTTTTTTCTGATTGCTTTAGGCTCTCTCTTTATTTTTTAGGGTAAAGTGGAGTTAAACTAAAATCTCTCTTCTATGATAAAGAACAAAATAATTCTAGATGTTAAAATAGGTTGTCAGAAACGTTGACAAGTGTAGATAGAATGTGATTTATGGACCTTTAACTTTTTAAATTAAAATCTTATATCCTTAGGTAATACAGTAGTGCTGGTGTGCATTGAATTCTTGCACTGCATTCCAAATTATCTATAGTACATTAATTTACCATAGATCTGTTTCAGTTGTTTGAGTAAAATGGACAAGATAAATTGAATTAGTTTGAAGTATAAGATTGTGGGGAAAATGAAAGTCCATGAAGACTGTCAGATCTAAGAATTAACTGTTACCGCTTTAAGTGTTACTTGTAAAACAGATACTCTGGGAGACATATTAAAATTTGGATACTCTTTTGCTGGCAGATACAGTGGATAACCTGTTCAGGGACACACAGCTTAATGAATATGTAGCACAGTTTTCCTCTGAGTATGTCTCAGATTAGAAATGGAAATTTCAGAACTTAACAGAAGTTATCTAAACTTAGACCAATAGCCCATTAAGCCTGTATCATGCCAAACTTATGACAGAATTTAGAGTTGTAGGTCAGAAACTTCAAATTATTAACCTACCCACAAAGAGCTTCCTTTCTTATGGCATTTAATTTCTTTATATCCTGAAACATGACAAATCAAAAAAATCTTGATTCTTTCAAATTTTAACTTCTTCAAATTCATGTGAATAATTTTTAAGTTCCAGTTTGAAATGTTCTGTACTCACAATCTGTGCATATGCAGTCTGTAAAATACTTAGAGAGGCTCTTCTTGATATTTTTCTCTACACTGGGGTTAATATAAAGCACTTCATATACTCTGGAAAGCCTTTTTGCAAATAATTTTTAGCTTGGAAGGATCAATAGTTTTGAAAAGGACTATACAGATAAAGTAAAGCTCATTCAAATTTATTTCAGGACCTGGAACATTTGCTGAGTTGAATATTCAAAAATAAAAGTATAAATCATGCCATGGTAAAGACAGAAAATACCTCCCTTTGGGTCTGGTTATTCTTTTCCCTCTAAAATTTTGAATCTGACCTACTATGATTTTTACAGCTTTTCATAGAAAAAAAAAAATAGTCACAGATAACAAAGCAGATAAAGGTCTATCTTACAGATTTAGATACACTTGCAGTCATATGTACTTTGTATAGCTTTTTTGGGAGTTCCAAAGTCCCTGTCAATCTGTAATATTTAGATGTCTAAGTAGTTACAGAGGAAAGTTAACATTCTCTTAAAGGCTAGAAACTGGTAAAACAGTAAAATGAAAAAAAGGCAAAAAAGTTCATAGCTGAATATCTGAGTATTACAGCCAAGACTACATTATTGACTATGCATTGTTTGTTACATGAAAAAGTTAGTACCTTAGGCTCTTTTTGCAGAGGACATTTATAAAGGCATTTCACATCTTAGGTATGTGAAATGGTTTTCCAGAAGTACTTATCTGTTAACTTCTATTGAAGGAATTCAGGTAATTAGGTTCCTAAATTAAAGCTCACTAGTGCACCAGACTTGAGGGATGAGCTAAAGTTAAGGTTCATCTGAACTGATCATCTGGTCTAATTGGTTTGATCTTCCCCATTTTTTTCCTTTAGAACTACTAAATTGGCAGTTTTGTCAGAAGCAGAGATCTGCCATATTACATGCTTCATTTTCTCCAAAGACAGGTAGGAAAACCATGACAATAAAGATGGTTATTTCTGATTTTTTGTATTTTAGTAGGAAGAAAGTAGAACACCACTGCTAAAAGAACCTCAAAGAATTCAGAAAAAAGGGCATGTCTAACATTTAACACTGTTGCAGGTCCTTTGAAGCCAAACAGAAAGTCTTGCATTATGAAAATGTCATCCTCAGTCAACACAACCTGTAGTAGAGATGGGGATGGAGGTAGATGATAAATATAAGAATTAGTTTGGGATGGAGCTCAGGAGCTACTGATCCATGTTAAGATCAAGCATGTAAATTCTTCCATGACATCTGAATCTCTACATACATGTCACTTCAGCATCATTTTCTTGGGAGGTGCTCCATTATGTCAGTGTTTGTCTCCTTGATGTGACTGTGGAAGAACTGAGGGTAAAGTGTAATCTCAACTATCTCTAAAGACTGCACCTTCAGGAGGCCTATAAATTAATTTATTTACATTTAGTTTCTAATTCATTTGTGAGGTAAAAGCTTGGTAAATACCCCTCTCTACACTCTTATCTGCCTTGTCTGGAGAGAATTGTGCCTTTTGAGGTCAGGCTTTTATAAAGGTCCTAGAGGTGCACATATATTGATCTCTATATCTGGATTGCTTTGAGTGCATATGTGAGTGCAGGTAAAGTTTTACATTTTTGCAAGCACTCAGCTTTACACAAGTTCATCCAAAAGCTCGATTCTGCACTCATGAACCCTCCATGGCAGAAGTGTTGGGGAGAAGATATCTCAAGTTGTGTGAAACAGAATGAAAATTAAACCACTCAAATCAAAGATTTCTGTTTAGGTTGGGAATTGTAAATAAGTGTACATACACAAAGACACTAACATAAAAAGATAGATATGTGCAAGAGCAGCAAGATACAGAATTCTAGGAGGAATATTTGTAGGTTTGCTGTATGAACTTTTTATTTAAATGCGAATGTAGACAGACAAGCTCCTCTTCTGGGCCCCTCAAATGCACTTCCTTTCTTCTCTGACTTTCTGAAGAATGTAAGCTTTAGGAATAGTAACTCACTAGATGCCTAAAATGTAGGTATAAATCTAAATTAAATGAACTGTGTCTCTATCAGGTACCAAAGATCTAACTATATACATCATTCTGAAAAATCTGGAAGATGAAGCATCTGCCTGTGCTTCAGTAACTGCATAAACTGAAATGCAAGAATTGCCTCTGTTATATATAAATATTTTCTCAAGTTCCCTATATCTCATTTTCAATATATTGTAAGATACATATTTCTTACAATATAAGCAATTAAAAGCATCATATACTTCAGATATCTCCACCTTAAATTTTCCTGGTTTTTTTTACTCACACCTTCTCACATGAATGAATCTACATTTTCTATGTTGAAAGGAAGAGAAAACTTCAACTTGGGAATTGTACTGAGATAGATTTCTTTCTGCAGCAGATGAGTCCTCTTACTTCAACAGCTGGTTTACAAAACCTAACTATAATGTGGTGCCAATGTGATCTAGTCTGTGAGAGCAGGAAATAGGTCCAGGGGAACTTTGCTTTGCTGTGGTCTACTTTCTCTCACAAAATAGTATTTTCCATTATGGAGGGAAGTATTTTTTAGTTCACAGCTCACCATCCCATCTTTTCATCAACAATAGAACCCCTCTATAGCTCTTTAAATTCAGAATTGCTCCCTTTTACATGGTCTGAGTGGAACAAAAGAACCAGATCTCAATAGAGAATTTAGCTGCATGTCTGCTTAGGTACCTCAAGCCTGTGTACATGTTCAGAATTTTAATGTCTATTATCAGACAAAGTTAGGCACATTTTTCTCTTCATCTAAATCTAAAAATGCTGAAAACATCTTGAGAAATGTTTTGCTATTTTACTTTTGGCTCAGAAATTATGCATTGCTTGGATTTGTGTACTGATAGATAATGAGGGAACATCACACAATATATGATAACAATAACAGTGAAGTAATGTGAGAAAGTCATTTATCTTTCTGTTTCTACTCTGCCTGTGAGAATATGAAAATCACTACCATTCCCATTTGAATAAATATTTTGGTGGGAAATGTTCATTTGAATATAAAGGACTGAATAGTTCTGCTATTGACAATAGGTGCAGAAGTTAGATGGGGAGGGAAGAAAGAAATGGAGTACTGCTACTCATCAGCAATATAAACTGCATCTTTTGAATGTTTTGTCAGTATTAAAATACCTTCTGTTTATTGATAATCCCTTTGCCAGACATACTTTGTAAGTCTATTGCTCAAAAATGGTATCTTTTATTTTCCATCTCTCTTCCTCCTCTAGCTTCTCCTAAATTGCATAGCAGCTTGGAGGAATCTGTCAGAAATTTCATTAAAGATTCAATATTTGCCTGTACAGGTAGAACTAATGAAGTTAAGAAGAATTATTAGAAAAGTGTGTTTTCCCTTTGCCCTTCCTAATGTTGATATAGGAATTAATAGTAATTGATTACAATCTGTGCCCCAATTACATTGAAAATTTCTAACTCCAGTAATGCATCTAACTCAAGCACTTAAAGAATGTGCTAAGAGTAAAGGATCTTTTGATCCCCTGTGAAAGATCAGAAGTCATAGAAAAAATACATCTGTCCCTTATGGCTTTATGTGCTTAAGGTAGGAGAAATTAACAGGGGCCTAAATCCTGCCAAGCACTTCTATGGATGTGCAAGTTGTATAGGAAGGAAGAGAAGAAAGTTGAGAGTCTTTCTGTCTTATATCTGGAATTCCTCAGTCATCTGGAGCCTTGGTTCTCAGGAAAGTGCCTGACTTACTGAACAATTTTTCTTAAAGATCTCAAAGAACTGGGGTAATTCTTGGAGCCAACAATTTGCTCTTTTTACTGTCATATATTCAGTCTTGGCAAGGAGCTCCATTTCAGGTAAGTGGAGCACTTGACTTGACCTTAACCTTCTGTTCATTTCTGTTCTGTTCATTTCCAGGTGTGGAAAAACCAGACAAACAAACAAACAAAAAATGTTCAACTGCCTCCTTTTTCCCAGTGTGATAAACTTAATTGTTTCTTCCTTCTTTCCTTTTTAGTCTTGGAGATGAAACATACTTTATTCCAGAAAGTGAGGGGGAGCCCAAAAACCCAAAAATTGCTTTAGTTTGAGGATTTAGAGGAGTCAATTCAGGACTCTATGCAACCTGATGGTCCAAATTTCACAGCCTATGACGCTTGTTTACCATGCAGTTCTTCCTCCCCCCCGCCAAAATCATGGGGAAAATGTATTATTTTTAATTGAGTTCCAATCTGACAAGAAGTTAAATTTTTATGTAATTATGTGATTTCAAATTGCCAAAGCCATGACACTATCTTGTCTGATCTGACTTTGTAAGGGTAGTTGTCATAGTTTAGGATCAGGGTGGCCTCTTAGACCAATTTGCTGTGCGAAGACAATACTACAAATCAAAAAATGCTGTTACCAGTTCATCCCAGCAATGTCAGCTCTGCTTATATGAGCTTGGCCTGCTAAATTCATGTGCCCTTTAAAGCTTATGTTGAATTTACAGTCTCAAAGTAAAAAGCACAAAGAATGACATGAACAGCTGGACACTTTTCTAGTATTTTGCAGCAGCTTCTGGTCTGTTTTAGACACTCTTTTCTGAACATGATTTCCCTGATTTTTAAGGACACATTTCATTTGCACTGAGAAACACAATTATTCTGAATGCACCTTGCCTAACTGGTATAACACTTGACAACGTCAGATGCATAAACAAAATTATAAGTAAATTGATTTGCAACTGAATCTGAAGCCCGAGTTAACTACAGGTGAATGTATAAATTAATTCTGAAACAAAACTTCACTTTCCTCTTTCAGTAAGAAAGTACATTAACTTTTCTTTCATAAATTCAAACTGTAGAGCCAAACAGGACTTTGTGAGAAAGAATATCCTGGGCGGAGTAAAAATGATTTAAAAATGAACAAAGTTTTCTCACAAGAAAACCTTAAAATCTTATAGTTGTCATGAATGTGTTTGTGTCAGCTGCTATTAAATGTGAAGTTTGACTTGGTGCTTTGAAACACCTAACTCTCACAAATGAGTCTAGAAAATGGTGTACTGGACAAAAAAGTTAAATGAAGTGGTGTTGGTAGTTCATTAGTTAACACTTTTCTCACTAAATCAGTATTTGTGACTCAGCCCAAAGTAACGTGTTTTAGATGAAAAGTAAAATAGAGGTCCCTAACCATTTTGTTTCATTAAACATCCGATGGCATTTTTAACCAGAGCAGAGGATGTTAATTTCAATGTTCTTACAAAATTCCTATCTGGGTAATTACATTCTGCTCCACTAAAGTCTCCCTAGAGAAAATTTAATTAAAATGATTTGATGTCTCTCTGGCACAGAGTAGACAGGTATCTGCAACACAAAAGCCACCAGCACAATTGACATAAATTGATGCTCTTCTGTGTCAGGGAAAGTAAGGGTAGAAATATTACTTTCTCCTCACCAGAAATGGACATTCGATTTCAGGCACTATGTATATCCACATTATGTTGGTGAAAACAAAGTACTACATTTTTTCAATATCTGTCCAGAACTTCTTTTAAGCAGTAGGAATCGAATTCATAGCTCAAAGCTCTTTCAGCAGTTAGCTAGGTTCTTACTAGGTTTTATTAATGTTATAAGTAGTGATTAAATAGATATACACAGGAGAGAAGGATGTGGAAGGCAATTTTGCAATGCAGCTAGGAAGCTGCTGCACAGACATTGAGAGTGGCTTTTGCATTAATAATCAAAGAATCACACAATCACCGTGGCCAGAGGGCACCTCTGGAGATCACATAGTCCAACACCTCTAGTCAGAGTGGGGTCAGCTAAAGTAGGTTGCACAGGACAGCATCCAGTCATGTCTGAATATCTTCAAGGCTGAAGAGTCCACAACCTCTCTGGGCAATGTATGCCAGCATTTGATAGCTCTTACAGTAAAAAAAGATTTTTCTAATGTTCAAACAGAATTCCATGTGTTTCCATTTGTGCTCATTGCCTCTTGTCCTTTCACTGGGCACCATTGGACCTGTCTCCATCTTTTTTACTGTCCTATTGGGTATTTATATGCACTGATTAGGTCATCCCCTGAGCCTTCTCTTCTCCAGGCTGAAGAGTTGGAGTTCTCTCAGCCTCCTCTTTTATGTCACATGTTCCAAAGCCTTAATTATCTTTGTAGCCCTTTCCTGGACTTGTTCCAGTGTATCTGTGTCCTTCTTGTACTAGGGAGCCCAGAACTGGACCTGGGCTGAGTAGAGGCTGATTAAAGAATTACCTTTCTTCTACTTCTTCCATCAGGACAGGTGATGATCCCCTGTGTGCTAAATAATTCAGCACCAGGTGACAGTAAGCATCTTGAGGGTTTACAGTGCCTTTTCAGAGGAAAAAATGGAGAAACTCAAGGATCAGATGGGCATATTCTCTGTACCTCTTGCAAATATTTTGCTTCAGATCCACTTCCATATGACTGTCATTCTTTACCAGTTCTTAGCAATAGCTTAGCTTTTTAAAGCTTTAATTAAACTGTCTTACTAATGGACAGTTAATGATTTAAAAGGAAACAATTCACCAATGTGATGTCCCTCTACTATACAGGACACATTTTAATGGTTTGTACCGAATCAGTTGCTTATTAAGACCTTGAATATGTGAACAATTGTACTACAGTTTCTCAAAATAACATAACATGATACGATGTGGTTAAAGTAGAGTGACAGCAAGAGCTGCAGCTTGAATGTAAATGCTGCATTGTACCATGGCAAAAAAATGTTCCACAAATCTAGTGAGTCAGACATAGCCTTGAGTTTGGATGATATTCAGCATAATGACATGGCTCAGAACTAATTTCTGAACAGTCCCTCATCACTCACAGAGCCTACTCAGTCATCTGAAGCCCGTGCAAGCAAAACTCCCAGTGACTTCAACAAAGCAATGCCTTAGAAATGAATTCAGAATAGTTCAGGGGAAAAAAAGAAGTTAAAGTCAAATAGTAAGACTATCACTTTTGAAAGTATACATCTTCCATCATAATATCTCTGCACTTCACAATCTTTCCACAAAATGCTATTAAAGTATACATAAAGTAGGGATTTTTTGAATAGGTGTCTGGTGTGTCTAAGGTCATGCACTAGAACTGGCAAACAGCAATACCACAATTCACCCCAGGATAAAAACCCTTGCCCCAGGGTAAAGGAACTTCCAGCAGAGTTGTGGTTGTGTAGTAGTGACTAGGATGTGCTAACAGGTTGTTTTCTGCATCAAATTTTACAGTTAAAATACACCATTAAAAGTCTGAAATAATATTGCTGTTTAGACTGACTGCCCTATAGTTATTTACAATAAACTCCATCCTGAGATAAAACCTTTCCCAATATACACCTAAAATATGACTTGCTACAGTGTGAGATCATCATTCTTTTCTTTTCCACTTATTTATAATAATTGATTCTATTGATCTTACTCTTTTTCTGAAAACGTTTGTATATAATTCACCAATGAATAAACAAACCACTCTTCAAAACCAGAATTTATCATCAGAAGTTAAACAGGGATTAAATATGTACTAGTGAATAGCAAGGTGACTCAGGCTACATCCACTGACAAACTAGCTGTACTAGAGCCTGTTCTCTGGCCTTATGTTGTGGGTTAGCCCCAGCCACCAGCTAAGCTCCACACGGCCACTTGATCACTCACTGTCTCCTTCAGAGGGATAGGGAAAGGAAAAAGAAGAGCAAAACCAAAAAAAGATATAATGGATCAAGATAAAAATAGCTTTATAACTGAAATAAGGACAAAGAGTTAAAAAAAAAAAAAAAAAAAAAGAATAAAACAAACAATGGGAAGGCAACGACTCTCCACCTCTCAGAAGCAGAAGGATGCCCACCCAGTTTCCCAGTTTTTGATCCTTTCCCCCCACCAATACCTCTTCTCTATGTTTTTATTGATGAGCATGATGTTATATGTCATGAAATATTCCTTTGGTCAACTTGAGTCAACTGTCCTTGCTGTGTTACCTCCCACCTTCTTGTGTGACCCCAACCTACTTGCTGAGAGGGCAGAGCTGGAAAAAGAGAAAGTCTTGACACTGTGAAAACACTTCTCAGCAACAGCCAAAGCACTGTTGTTATCAACAGTGCTTTAGTCACAAAACCAAAGCATAGCACCACATGGAAGAAAACTATCTCCATCCTAGACAGACCCAGTAAACCATGAGACCTCAGGCATACCAGGAGATTGTTTTAAGATTTAAACCAGGATGGTCACATCCATAAATCTATTTTAAATAGGCAGCTGGTTGACCTCTGCCAACTCCTAGCACTGTTGTTTTGGTTTTGGTTTATTTTGTTGTTTTTTTGTTGGTTTTTGGTTTTTTTTTTGGTGTTTTGTTTGTTTGTTTGTTGGTTGGGGTTTTTTGTTTGTTTGTTTTGTTTTTTAATGGAGATGTCTTTATTTCTCCACATCTTTATTTGCTTTAAAATTTAGAGTTCAGGGTATTAATTTTTCAGCATTTTTCTTTGGATGTTTTTAAATTATAGAAAAAGTAAGTTAGATACTTTTATTTTAACAAAATATAGTATTTCACTACAAATTAGTGAGAATTAATTTGTCCTCTTTCTGCTGTAAATGTTACTAAGCTTTACCACTTTAACCTATTTCTGGAAAGGAACTTTATTACAGGATGGTCACATCCCTTGCTTTGCAAAGAAATTGACTTTGTTCTTTGCTTCTGTTCTGTTTGGCAGAGTAATTGTCTGTTACTTTCTTTCAGTAGTTCTCCTGGTTGCAAAGCCTTGTTGCACTATTTTAAATAAAATCAGTGGACTGACCTTTTTGTCTATGACCATGTCTTTATTTCCTTTTAAATTGAGAGTGAACTCTCACATAGCTAAGGTAATCAAGGAGCAGAGCTTTATTTATTAGCATTGATTCTACAAATCACCTGGTGCAGTAAACATACTCTAAAGGCAATACAATAATTTAGCAATTCTCTTGAATCTTAGAATCTCTCTTCTGACTCTTGCTGATAGTACAAGGAAAAGTGAGACAAAACAATGAGCAGCAATCAGTGTTTTTCACCCTTTTGCTCCTTTATGGCTCAACACAAATAATGTAATTTACCACAGAAAGGAATAGTCAGGGAACCCTTTATGGAATAGGATATGGCCTTAGGCTTTTATAGGTTTTTTTCAAGGGTATGTTTTATGGAGAAAAAAAATCTTCTTGTATTTTCCCCCTCTTTGCCTCTTGATTCTGAAGTAACAGGTTGGCACCAGAACCACAGTGCTAGTCTCACCTTGTAGACTGTGGAGTAAATTGTGACAGAAGTGGAAACCTGGTAATCTGGTTTTAGCACAATACAGTTTAACATTGGTTCACATTGTTATCTGCTGCTTCCCAGGACAGTGACCTAGTGCTTTTTATGCAAGGCTAAAGTTGCACATAATTAGAAGGTGGTCTCCTTAAATGTCTCCTTAGTCAGTGGAGAAAGATTAAATTCTCCCACAGAAGTTAAAAAAAGGAAAGGACAGTGATGAGGCGCATCTTGGAAAGACCAGAAGTACAAAACTTCAAAGAGTTCAAAACTAATAGTAAATCACATCTTAACTATTTCCTTCAGGCAGAGAAAAATAAAAGTATTTCTAAACCATGATACTAAAAGTGCAAAAATATTTCTCTATCAGTCAGACTGGTGGGATATAAAGGAACCCACTTCACTAAGGTGTGAAATAGTAATGTCAGGAAAAGCTGTCCCAAATAGTAGAACTAGAAGTGAAAAAGGATTTCCAGTGCCTAAAGATGTGTATGTCACTAAAGACATGGTGAGACCTTACAAATAGACCAGCTGATGTTCAAGACGGGAATGGAAAGAAACCTGGAGAATTTCATAAAACTTTTTATTCCTAGGTGGTAACACTGAAGAGTTGCATTACAGTAGGATGGTTTTGGCCCTTTGACTGTGCGGAGGACTTTATCTTGGACATCCATTTTCCATCCTTGTTTTGACAATCTCTGTATGAGTTCACAGGATCACAGGATATCAGGGGTTGGAAGGGACCTTCAAGATCTTTGAGTCCAACCCCCCTGCCAGAGCAGGATCATGTAATCTAACAAAGGTCCCAAAGGAACACATCCAGGCAGGTTTTGAACATCTCCAGAGAAGGAGACTCCACAACCTCTCTGGGGATCCCATTCCAGTGCTCTGTGACCCTTACAGTAAAGAAGTT
>JANIJG010025270.1:42974-58004 GCA_024611175.1 Megaceryle torquata | reverse complement strand
CTTGAGCAGATCCCTGTCTCTCTTGAACTGGGGAGCCCAGAACTGGACTCAGTACTCCAGGTGAGGTCTCACCAGTGTAGAGTAGAGGGGGAGCAGAACCTCCTCAATCTGCTGGACACGCTCTTCTTAATGTCCCCCAGGATACCATTGGCCTTCCTAGCCACAAGAGCACATTGCTGTTCCATGGAGAACTTGTTGTCTACCAGGACTCCTAAGTCGTCCTCCACAGGGCTACTCTCCAGCAGACCATCTCCCAGTTTGTACTGGTGTACTTTATTATTCCTTCCCAGATGCGGGACTCTGCAGTTATCCCTGTCAAACCTCATTAAGTTCTGCTCTGCCCAGCTCTCCAGTCTGTCCAAGTCTCATTGGATGGCTTCACAGCCTTCAGCTGTATCTGCCAATCCTCCCAGTTTTGTATCATCAGCAAACTTCATGAGAAGACACTCTGTCCCGTCATCAATGTCATTGATAAAGATGTTGAACAGGACCGGTCCCAGCACTGATCCCTGGGGGACTCCACTAGTTACAGCTCTCCAGCTGGACTTGGCACCACTGACCACCACTCTTTGGACTCTACTGTCCAATCAGTTACTAATCCATCTTACTATCTGCTCTTCTATTTTTTTTTTTCTTCTTTTTAACAGCTGACAGTATCATTGATGAATGTAACTAAAAGTTAATAGCATTATCAGAGGAATAGGAAGAACAACCTACATCTGAATTGGAGCCAGATGTAAATCACTGAAGAAGCAGAGATTAAATCTCATGACAGATCTGATTCAGATAAGTGGAAGTGCCAATGCTATATAAGACATGAACCTGTTATGAAGAGCTAGGAAGTGCATCAGAACTGGTGAACTTATTCTTTAGTTGTAGATCTGAGTAGGTAGAAGCCCCATTGTTTCTGTAAGAGCAACATTATCATGAGGAAAAAAGTGAATGTCACATATAGATGCCCCTAAACCTTAAACCAGAAGAGATGTCTGTCAAAGAAGGAAAATAACACACAGCAGTGATGTTTGGTGGGTTTTTTTGGTGCATGGATCAGAAATGTTTATTATAGAAGAAAAGGAATTATTTATTGCTTCTGCTGAATGTCAGTGGTATAGTCAGTATATTATGGTTGCACTAGCCACAATTGAAAACTAAGTCTGGACATTTACAGAGCCCTTTGGACAAGATTTTGACTTTGGAACTACTGTAGTGCCCAGCCACGTTTTCCAAAGTTATGAATGTGTAATTAAAACCAAAACTTGTACGAGTTCTTTATCTGTGCTCTTTTGAGAAGGACATGATTGGCAGAAACATTTGACAGAACAGAGACACTTTTTCCCATATTATTTAACTGTCAGTGGAAATGTACTAGAACAACTGGTGAGGGGGAAAGTGAGCTTTAAAGTAATCCTTTTTTTTTTTTTAATGATAAAGTCAGAAATGTTGTCACAAGACGTTTTTCCCTTTCCTATGAGAGGTTTTTGAAATGAGAAACGTTGACTATGAATAGGTGACTGGCCATGAAAGAGAAGAAATAAAAATACTTTAAACTTTAAAATAAAGTCTGAAGACCAGAAAAAGATTAATGACCATGGTACTAAGGAAAAGGTGAGAAATAGAAAATTTACTCACTAAACAGGAGTGCACATGAGAAATATTTGAATTTGTTTGTGCAAAGTCCCAGAGAGAGAAGAGCAAGGAACTGGAATAAACGTTCATGATGTGTCATGCAAAATCTAGTAGTTTAAAACTGGGTTACAAACTAGTCATCAGAAGTTGTTATGACTATTTAAGAGAGTAAGAAGAAAAAATCATCCCCATTATGGGAGAAGACCCAAAGTGCAGGACTGCATTTGAGAAAGGAGAACTCCTTGCACCTATCCAGACTGGAGTTAAGGGGCAACTCTGTAGAAAAGGCAGAAGATGGAGCCAGGCTCTTCACAGTGGGGCATGATATAAGAATGGAAGACAGTAAACAAGCTGAAACAAGAGAACTTCAGATCTGATAAAAGGAAAAAACTTTTTCATCATCTCTCCTTTTTTTTATTTTGACCAGACTGTCTTGCTGTGGAGAGGTTGCCCAGAGTCTCTGCAGTCTTCATCAGTACGGGTTTTCAGTATAAAGCCCAGAGAAGTCTGTTCTGACCTTATAGCTGATCTCCTCAATGTCTCTTCAAGGTGAAATATCCCGTGATTCCATTATTCTGTGACTGGTATACCTTAATGCAGAGGAAATAATAATGGCTTTTATACCTTTTTTTCTTTACTGAGAGAAAGTGTCATATTAATGCAAAGTCAGTTCTTTACATATCCTTACAAGTATGTGCTCAGCTGAGTTACAGAAGCAGGACATTGCTGAAAAGTTTTGTTAATTAATTTTTTAAAAGTTTTGTTAATTAATTGATATTATATGGATCCTTTCCTTTACAGGGAACAGTCTCAACTGAGGTGACTGAAGAGACTGCTTTTGTAGTTTAACTCACTGTGACCTACTTGAAACTGGCAAAACACTGGACAACAGTGTTTTGATCTCAATGGATTTGCTTACATTAAATCAGGTTAATCCTCTGCCATGCTCTGCATGTCACGATAAACAAGGTAAATGAAAGGAAAATTCAATGAGGGATGTTTGTCAAAGCTTAGCAAAGTTGTGATGTCATCATTCCTCTCACTGTATTCTAAAATCATGGTTGTATCTCCCACAGCAGCAATATCTTCTGGATTAGATAAGGAAAAATACACTCTATTCTGAAATACCCTTCAGATTTAGTGGCCTAGCTAATTCCCTAATTTTCCTTAGTTAATAGAGGTAACTAGGGGAAGATTCTTCTGGACAGTTTTTGTCATTCTGGGAAAGGAAATCACAAGAAACTTAAGGGATATAAGAAAATAGGGAGAATGAGATAAAAAGAGAGAAGTGTGGAGGATACATAGTGAGTGACAGGGCTAAGTGCTGCCAGATAAATAATAAATTACAAAATCCCAAGCAGATTCACAGAGCTTCCACTGTTGCACATGTGAAGAAAATGAGCATAGCAGCAGGTATTTCTACTCTGTGTAATTATCACTTTAAGCCTAGAGCAGTATTATAAAAAGGAGAGAAGTTAAAAATGCTCAAGCTAGCATGTTAGGCAACTTCCTTTAAGACATATTTCTAAACAGTGCCACTAACCTGAGGACAAGTTAAGTAATGGCAGACCAAAGTTTGCTTGTGATTCACTGTTGACTTAAATCTGGTAAAGTAGCATCCTGAAGGCCTTCTAAATTATAGCCAGCCACAAACAGGGGTTAAATTAATCTGGTTCAGTTAAAGTCTAGCACATTAAATAAGAGCCAGTCTAGTCAGTGTATAAAAATATATTATAAGCTTTTATGATTTAAAATTACTGGACCTGAATATAACTCAAATGAGGAGCCTCTAGGAGATGTATCCCACCCTGAGAAAAAATGAAAGGAGTGTGATGCTTGGGCTTTGGATATATTCTTCCTCCTGTTACTTTTAAAATGCAAAGACCTTAACTCTTTCTTACTAATTTCTGAGTGACAGTGAAGAGTTGGGTGAAGTAACCCTTCTCTTCCCTCAACATTATATGCATTCACATGTTGAGAGTGGCCTGCACAGCAAAAATGCCTCAGATACTGCAGACTAGGCATCTTTCATGTTGTGTTTCAAATCACTACCTGTGTCACTGGCCAATATTTGTGGTATGTAGCATGGCTGCCTGGCATACAAATAAACCGCTAATGCCAGTAAACACAGCTGGAGCACACCATTGTCACAGAGAGGTTTCAAATCAATACAGAGTGCCTTGGTGGCCCAAAGATAGCTTTATCCTTCATAATGGTAAGTAGCTCTCCTCCTGACACCCTTCAAAAACACATTAACAGAGAAATCCATGGTGTCCACAAGCTAGAGGACTGATTTTTGTTTTCCTTTCAACTTTTCTGGACTGTTCAGGCTGCAACCCCTACATCTAGGGCAGCGGGAAACCAAACCATAATTCTGACATTAAGAAACAAAGCTGGAAGAGGGTGGAAAAGTAGCAGGTGTTTACTCCTCCAGGGAGAGCAGGAAGGATTAGAGGCTTTAAAAATCCATTTTTTAATGGAGAGATTATGTATTGGGGTGTATGGGGGTATTACAAAAAACAGAAGTACAATTTCACATAGGGATTGAATTTCAGAACACCAAAGGAAAAGCAATGGACTATGAAAAAGGAGGAACTGAAATGAAAACTGTTCCATGAACTCCAGTTTTACTGTGCGCCAAAACACACTGAGCTGTACCAACTGGCATACCATGAACACTGGGAATAACATAAAACTGCCCACCCTTGAAGCATGACATGAGGAAATTTTGCAATTATGGAATACTGAATAAATTCCAACAAACAAAATGTCAGGCAGCTGATCTCCACCTACTTCCCATGCTCAGAATATAAATGGACAAGGAACATCAGCAAAAAATGTGGTTGGATACTTTGTTGATGAAGGCTTTTTAGGCAACTGAAGATTAATCATCCTTCTAATCAGAAGAAGATTGAGGACTAAGGATTTATCACCAAACAACTTACTTGGGTAAATTACTCAAAGCACCTAATTAATTTGATATACTGGCTTACCAGGCTGTAAACTTTAAAGTCTGAAATCCTGTAAACAGTACAAAGGTGCTTACCCATTACTCATGATTCATTTCTCTGTTGGTGGAATGGATAACAATAACTTTCTGAAAGCACCATGAAAATTAGTTTAAAGAGTATAGTAGTCAAATAAAGACCCTTTTCTTTCTCCCTTCACATCTTAAATTGTCAGATAAAATGCAGGGATTTTTATTAGATATGAAATGGTAAAGTAACAGCAACATTTACAGCATTATACATCTTTTAAAAAATGCCTTGAGCTCTTTGAAGCTTTTGTAATACAGTTAGTATTGCTTAAAAAATAACTGCTTCTACTTCAAAGTTTGCTTAGACCTATAAAAATAAATAGTACAACATGATTAAGACCTTAGATCTGAATTCATCTCACATAATTTTATTCTCTTCACTGACCTGTCTTTGTAGGAAGCTTAATCATGATGGTTTTCTTTGCTGCTAATAAAGAGCAACTGGTTCCAGATCACTCTTAGCACTACTGAGCAGGACTTGGTGCATTAGGATCCTATTTCAGGTCTTCCAGTGAGCAAGTGAATTTTGGTGGGACCCTTTATGGATATCCAAAATAGGGAATACTAGGTTAGATTATAAATTAGTACTCCTTCCCATCTTTCTTCAAGAAGGGTCCAAACCTCATTATCTTTGCAGCTAATACAGATGTCTGATCAGAATATAATCAGTATTCATTTGCTTTGAACCTGAACATAATCATACTAAAATACTGTAATGGCAACGAGCATTTAAGTATTTTGTAGCTCTGTAATAGCATAGACAGACACAACATATAAATATTTCACAGAACTATTTATGCTGTGTGCCCATGAAAGGGGTAAGAGAAGACAAATGTGGCTGCTGATAGGAGACAACCAAATTATGATAATTTAATAGACAAGGGACAAGGAAAGCTCAAGTGATTGCAAACATAACATCCTGCTGAAAACAGGAAAGATGACTGTCAAAACCTAAAATCAAGTTTAACAGTGTCAGAACAGATAGGCAGATGACACTGCTCCTTTTGGGAAGGGATACAACAGCAAAAATGTCAGGAGGCGAAAGAAGATAAGTCTGTCTCAATTCTGACTTCTCTAATCAATGAGCTCTGAAGACTGATCTCAGATACCAAGACTGTAGCCAGTGGCCATAGCCATCAGTGATGACTATATGGCTCTAGTGCTGTGCACTCATCTCTAATTCAGAAAATAAGTACTAAAGACTAATAGTTTTATATGGTGTTAATCATTAATAATATGTAAGAAGTAACCATTAACATATGTGCTGTTGACGAATGAATTAATTCAACAAAGATTTCATTTAAATTGGACTGATCTATCAGTCTTCCAATCACCCCCATAGTAGTGAACTGTAATTCCCTAATGGATATATATTTATATGTACACATTGCAAAACTCTTTTTTTTTTTTTTTTTCCTAAGCTTTCCATACTGTATCTCTAACCCTGGCCAATAGTACAGCATTTCCATACTATTGAACTCCTTGCTGCCACCTTATGCAGCCAAGTACATTTTTTTTTTTGCAAGATATCTTTCATAATGTTGATGTTATACAAATAATAAAGATCAGTTTCTACTTGTAAGTATGATTCTAATTCATACTTGTCCAGTCAGACATAAATGAAAGAAAAACAACTGTGACCAGACAAGCATAGCTGAATTGTATGTATTTCAGACATAGAATATCAGTGAAGAAAAAGACTTGTGTTTATAGTCAGCATGTTTAATTTTGTTTTTTACTTATTTGCTTTCACATTTGGAAGAAAAAAAAGAAAAAAAAAAAGAAAATAATAATAATAATAAAAAAAAGATGGCTAAATAAATAAAAAGGAGGAATATCTACACTGACAATGGAAGCTTCCTGGAGATGATTTTGGGGAAAAATATCCCATTAAGCAAGAGAAAAATAAGATTTTCCTGACTGTGATATATCCTGGGCCAATAATAAAATAAAAATCCCCTACAGAAAACTGCACATTATCAATACCTTTTTAAAACTGGATTGGAAAATGCATTGGACAAAATATTAAAAGAAAAAAGTTCATCTTGTGAGGATGGTTTAGTAGGTTTATTTCATTCCTAACTTGTAAAATACTGGATTAACACAAAATTTAGTGATTTCATTCTGATTTCTTTAATTCCATATAGCTGATTTTTTAAGTTTTGCTGGTTTTAAGTGTGATCTTTACCTACAATGACAGATTCTAATGTTTTTTTCACAGTTATGCTAATTTTCTCCTAGGTTAAACTAACTTGAAACAGGGGAGAACTTGCTATACATTACTATTTGCTTCTATCACCTGGAAGAGGGAGAGAATAATATATACGTTGTTTTCTTCCATGAGGCAAGAAGAGAACACATGGGCCTCTTGACAAGTTTTTCCACAAACAGCCAAATTGCTGAAATTGTAAATGCACTTAGGGTCATTGCTTTGTCAGTTTGTGGGTATGGCTTATTCCATATCTATGCATGACTTTTTTTATTTTTTTAAATATAAGTGTGGTAGTATTGAAGTAAAAAATAGAACCTGAGGCCTCTAAAGCTATGTTTATTTTGGGTTAGGAAACACAAAAATAAAGTATAAAAAGAACAACCTCAAGCCAGTACCTGTCCAGACCACTGATTTATTTTATTCAAGAAATGGAGTCTACAACAAATTCATATTGTTCTGTCTGTGACCTTGCACTCTATTAGAGTTGTTATCTTACGGCTGAAAATCATAGAATCATATAATGTTAGGGGTTGGAAGGGACCTCTGGAGATCATCAAGTCCAACCCCCCTGCCAGAGCAGGACCATAGAATCTAGGACAGGTTACACAGGAATGCATCCAAATGGGTCTTGAAAGTCTCCAGAGAGGAGACTTCACAACCTTTCTGAGGAGTCTGTTCCAGTGCTCTGTAACTCTGTAAGTAAAAAAGTTCTTCCTCATGTTGAGGTGGAACTTCCTGTGCTCTAGCTTGCATTCATTGTCCCTTGTCCTGTCTCAGGGCACAAGTGTAAAGAGGTTGCCCCTTTCTTCTTGACACCTAGCCCTTGTATATTTATACACATTAATTAGATCTCCTCTCAGTCTTCTCTTTTCCAGACTAAGAAGCCCCAGGTCGCTTAACCTTTCCTCATAAGGCAGGTGTTCCAGTCCCTTAATCATCCTCGTAGCCCTCTGTTTGTCTCTGTTAAGTTGATCTCTGTCCATCTTGAACTGGGGATCCCAGAACTGAATGCAGTACTCCAGTTGAGGTCTCACTAGGGCAGAGTAGAAGGGGAGGACGACCTCCCTTGATCTGATGGACGCACTCTTCTTAATGCACCCCAGGACACCTTTGGCTTCCTTGGCCACAATGGCACATTGCTTTTCCATGGATAACTTGTTGTCCACCAGGACTTCAAGGTCCTTCTCCACTGAGCTGCTCTCTAGCACATTGCCTCCTAACCTGTACTAGTGCATTTTATTACTCCTTCCCAGGTGCATTTCTCTGCACTTATTCTTGTTGAACCTCATTAGGTTCCTCTTTGCCAAGTTCTCCAGTCTGTCCAAATCATGCTGAATGGCCACACAGCCTTCAGGTGTATCAGGCAATCCTCCCAGTTTTGTGTTGTCAGCAAACTTGCTGAGAAGACACTCTGTCCCTTCATTGAGGTCGTTGATGAAGACATTGAAACAAATTCAAAAGATGCAATTCATGACCTGATTGCAGGATAGCCAGCAAAAGAAGATGGGAGTACAAAAAAACTGAGAAAAAGAGAGACAGATTTTTTTTCTGGAGCTTTTTAGGAGTAGCCCTTCAAGAGTAGTTGCATTACCTTCAATACACAAAAAGCAAAGACTTTATAAACTTACCTAATCTATAATTTAGAGTTAGTTTAGAAGGAATGGGAAATTATGAAAGTTGCATAAAATGTCCATGGAACTATGATGAAAATGGATCTATTTTTCAATTTTTTCTCTTAATAGAAGGAAATAGCTGGGTTTATGTCAGATTGTATTATGAAAGAAACTGTGCCAATGCAAACAAAATCTTCTCTAAGTTAGGATGTAACTGCACTCTTTGGTCCACATCAGTTTTTTTTTTTTTCTGTAATGGCAACAAGCATTTAAATGCACACCAAAACCACAACATGGTCTCCTCTTTGATTACAGTATTCCAGGATACAGGAAAAATAGATGGACATTGTTGCTAAGGTGGAAACAAGGTTTAGCTTTTAAAAAAATACTTGTAAGTTACCTGCAACAAATCTAACTCTCATGAAAGAGTTTGAACAACTTTTCTAACATTTGAAAAAATATATAGGAAAATGAAAGCATCTGAGCTTCAGTGACAGTCTCTTTCCTGATCTTGCTTGAAAATGGAAATCACTAAATACCTATGTATATGTAGTAAAGCAACAGTCCAGTTTATCACTTGCGATTTTTTCAAAATAATGACAAAAAACCCCAGCCTGTTTATTTTTTTATTATGAGCTATTACCCAAAAGAAACAAAGTAACATTCTGTTGACACCATATGGTAGCTAAAAAAGATGGATTCCACAGTATTCTATTTGTTAGAATGTCTTCTGAGTTCCTGTATCCATAATTTATGTTGGGGGCCTTTTCTGATTGCCAGAATATTCAAAAGGCTTTTTCTTCACAGGGTAGCCTGCACTGGGGGAAGAAGGTTTTCAAAACAGCAGGACTTGAACAGTCTCCTACTGCTCAGAGGAGAAATAATTTCCAAGCTTCTGTCCTTCTGGCTGCTTTCACTGTAATAGTAATTTACATCCTGGGTGAAGAAACTGTTTGCATTCAGAAGAAAACTCCAATAATAAGTAAAAAGAAGAAGAAGAAAAAAGTCACAACAGCTTATGCTATTGCATGCTAATACAAGAATTTGTGTATATTAAGCATCAATTTAAAGTTGCATTGACTTCTAGGCTCTGATGTAAGTAGATAGCTCAGGCTTTCATATCGTAATGGGAAGCAATATGCAGAAGTTATTGAACAATGTAGTTTCCAAATGATTGCCTCAGCAACTGGCTTTCACAGAGAGATCCAGAGTTGTTATGGATGAGCTAAAATAATTGAGACATATTTCTCCTGGTATCTACTTGGTTATTACTCACTTTTTAAGAGGCCATATTTTAAGCAAAGATTTAAGTATGACTGTGATTTGCAAACATATATTTCACATGGTCTTAATATGGCAACTTGCATTATGTAGCAGGATATGCCTGTTGTAAACAGCAGGAATCTTGGAATCACATTAGAATACTGAGCCAGAGGGACAACATCCCTCTTTTCTCACCTCCCCCATCTCCTCTGATCTATCACAGCTTAGTGCTTGCTGCTGTTTGACCAGTTCTGTTTCCTTCTTGCCTCTGGGATGTTGGCATTAGCACATAGGATGATGAATGACCACTTGAGTGTAGAGGAAGCTAAGAAGACCAGCTGCAGCTGGGTTATTAATGCTTAGCATAATAGGATTATAGAAGAAGAAGCCCACCTCTTGTGATGAACTTCTTAAGAATTAGATTAGCCCTATTTGACCCTGAGATACCCCAGTGTCAGAAGATTATTTATCCTCAGGAGTAAAATGAAGATATACAGAGGTACAGTTATAATTCCCCAGCCTTGAGAAGTGTTCCGCCCTTCTTGATCTTCCACCCATCCTGGGCACGCAGCTGAGTTACTCCAGCTGAAGTCTGTAAAAGTAATTTAGCCAGTAGTAAATCTGGATCCAAAGAAGTTGTACTTCTTATAAAGAAATAGAATGGAAGCCAGATATTCTTCCAGAGCATCTGGCAAAATACTAACAGCTTTGCTTATTCTGAAGGTGGACTGGTTTAAAAAATTGCTTCACTCTAATGGAGCTTTAGTGATGTGAATATACATTTCTTCTATTAGTCTCTTTAATAACACACTTCCAGAAATCTGACATATCCTCTTCCAATACAAAAGAAAGTTTTGTCTCCTACCTGAAATGAAAATAGAAAACTTGACACCAAATTATCCTACTACTTTCTTACAAAAGCATTATATTTGTGGGAAATCTTGAAATTCTAAGAGTAACTGAAATTAATCTGGGGAAAAAAAAAAAAAGAAGAAAATTTCATTAAAGAATTCTTTTTACTTGTTAGATTCCAGATATGTACTACAAGTAGTTCCTTAGGAGGAAAAAAAGGGCGTCCCACAAATTCAAGAAACAACAAAACCAGATCTTAACATCTACAAATTACTTCATAACCTATGTGATATGCATCTCTAGAATGATTTATTCTACCTTAGCAATTTTCCAGACAACCTGAATTTAAGATATCAGATAATTTCACTCATGGGGGCAGCTCCATTTAAGTTATTATGCTAGGAAAAAGGTTGGGTCTCCAATTTCACACTGGCTAATGACATTGCTAAATGAATTTCCTTTATTTGATCTTCCATTTCCCTTTCAGGCATATCACATGAAAGTCTATTTTTCATGTCTATTTTTGTATATAATTACAATTGAGATTAAGCCAAGTTTACTCCCAATGTGAGGATAGGATCATTACTGGAGAGAAGAGTGAGAAGACAATCTGAAACTGGTTTTAGATCAACAGTGATGTTTATGAAACTCTATCACAAAATGCCCCAGAAGTAGTAAAATTCAGCTTCAGATTATTCTAGGTGTTCATAGTGTCAAGATGTAATCTGGTGTCTAAGATCCCCGTATAGTTATTGGTGTTCTCAAGTGATTTCAGTTACCTGGGTCCCTGCAACTCACTGGGCTTAGGGGGTGTGAGACATCTGTGTAGGGCTGGTGTGGTGGGTGGGTATGGTGTGGAAGCTAGGAGAGATCTATAGCCTTCCAAGAGCAGCAGGTGAAGGATAGAAAAAATATGAGCATGGGATCCCCCTCCTGGCAAATGCAGTCAATGGAGCCTAGAGAGCTGGTTATCCCTGTTTCACAGTAAATTGAAGTTCTGACAACATATTTTTTTCCCCCATTGATGTGGATATTTTCTGTCTTTCCTTAGGATGTTGCACCTAGGGCTGTACCTATTTCAAGATATTTGCCTAGTCAACATAAAATCAACAGGGCACAGTTTGTAGCACGTAATTGTAATTGTGCTTTATTCACAATCTGCAGCTAGATCCACTGCTGGAGAGAAGGTTCAAGGCAAATAAAATGAGGTAACTAAAAGAGTAGATAAGTTATGCAAGGCTTTGTCCCTCCTACTGAATGAGGTGAAAGATATCAGACAACAGTTACAGGTGCAATAAACTCATTGATTAATGTACAGAACTCACATTTTTTTGGCCTTTCTGAAATTAGTCCATCTCTAGTCAAATAATCTACAGTATTATGACAAAGGTAATTCCCTATCCAACTGCTTTCCTATACCAGTTCTCTCTTCACATTTTCATATTCTGCACTTTTATTGCATTCAGCAGAAACTACCTGCTTTTTTTCTGGTTTTATTTTCTTTCAGGGTCTTCTCAGTCAGGTAAAGATCATGTAAGGCTTTCAATGTTGTGTCTTGTTACCACTTCTGATCAATCATGACACTACAGTCTTGTCACACTTTCAGCAAGCATGTCTGTGAAAATTACTAAACTGCCCTCCCAGTCTGTATCAGTCTTCTTGGACTGATACTTAAAATTCTTTATCACCATGTCTGAAAATTCTGGCGAGTGTTTTACTGCTAATATCAAGGTAATTGTGTATCATGCTTTGTCTCAAGTTACAACTCTATTTGTTGGACTGTTGTTTCATGCAAAAGTACACACACATTCTTCTTTGTACACAGTTACTAAACACAATGGCAACCTGCTTCACACTCAGGGGTCCCAAATGTTATAGCGGTAGAAGTAATAAATAAATTAATTTACATGCTAAGCAAAGGATTACCAAACTTTGCTTGACGATTTGCCAGGGAGAGGATAAATTTTTAACTTTTAAAAGTCTGTCTTGAAACTCATATTAGTACCCATCCCATTCTCACTGTGGATCTGTTCAGCTTCAAATTTTTAAGTAGGAAGCAGTTGCTGAGTCTCTTAAATTATGGAAGCATTTTCTTCTAGAAAACAGGAAGAAAGAGAGATTCCCACTGCTTTATGTACCTTGATAACTAAAGCACTTGTGGCTACATACGCATTGGTAACAATGACCATGACCATCTAAACACACTTGAAATACCTTGTTTGGGAATCCCATGATATTCTCAGATAAGATTGCCTGTATTTTCCTAGAGATGTAGATAAACTATTTCCATAATCCCTACAAGTTTTATTTATGTATTTCAGCTGTCACTTAAATTCCTATGTTCATGTGAATCTAGTCTTTTGACCCTTCAGATTCTTATCAATGTTCCTACTTTTCACAGTTTATTTATCGTAACATAGGATACTTCACAAGTCTTTCTCCTGGCCTTTTGTGACTGATAGGATTGTGTTGAACCTAGACTTGAAGTTCATTCAGAGTGTAAGTTCTTTCAAAGAAAATGATCTGAAACATGAAATCTAAATTAAATTTGCAAACTAGAACACACACACAATAAATAATAAAATAATAAAAAATAGATCACTAGAATGAAGCTCAGTAACTAATACCAGTGTGTTTGTATGCATGTGTTTGATGAAACATTTGATAGAGAATCACAGGAAATTATGATTTGTGGGTTTTTGCAACAAAACTTAATCTCTGAAGAGTGCAAAACCAAATGGCTTTATTCAACAACATGCACTTTAAAGTCATAAATATGTTAACAAGATGAACATAATTGCTTTAATTTTAAACAAGTACTATTGTTAAAATTATTGTTAAACCAAAATTATTTCAGCTTCATTTTTCACAGAATCACAGAATGGTAGTGGTTGGAAGGGATGTCTGTGGATCATCAAGTCCAACCCTCCTGCCAGAGCAGGCTAACACAGCAGGTTGCACAGGAATGCATCCAGGTGGGTTTCAGAAGTGTCCAGAGACTCCACAACATCTCTGGGCAGCCTGTTCCAGGGGTCTGTCACCCTCACAGGAAAGAAGTTTCTCCTTATGTTTATATGGAACTTCCTCTGTTTCAGTTTGTGTCCATTGTCCTTGTCCTGTCACTGGGCACCACTGAAAAGAAACTGTCCCCATCCTCTTGATGGTGGCCCTTTAGATATTTGTAAGCATTGATAAGATCCTCTCTCAGTCTTCTCCAAGATAAAGAGCCCCAGGTCTCTCAGCCTTTCCTTGTAAGAGAAGTGCTCCAGTACCCTAATCATCTTTGTAGCCCTCCATTGGACTGACTCCAGTATCTCCCTGTCTCTCTTGAACTGGGGAGCCCAGAATTGGACACAGTACTCCAGATGTGGTCTCACTAGGGCAGAGTAGGGTGGAAGAGAACCTCCCTTGACCTTCTGGTCACACTCTTCTATATGCACCCTGGGACACCATTGGGTTTCTTGGCTACAAGACCATACTGCTGGCTCATGGTTAGCTTGTTGTCCCTGTGGAATCTCTGGTCCTTCTCCATAGAGCTGCTTTCCAGCATGTCAACCCCTAATTTGTACTTATGCAGGGGGCTATTCCTCCCCGGGTGCAGGACCTTACAGTAGGTTCTCTACACAACTCTCCAGGCTGTCCAGGTCTCACTGAATGGTAGCACAGCCTTCTGGTGTATCAGACACTCTTCCTAGTTTTGCATCATCAGCAAACTTGCTGAGGGTACACTCCATCTCCTCAACCAGGTTGTTGATTAACATGAATGTATGTTGAACTTTGGACCCAGTACTGACCCCTGGTCTAAGTTTCTTGCAGAAAGAAGAGGCAGATCATTCCCTCCCTTCACCATCATCCTTTTCTTTCTGTCTCCTGTGTGTAGGTGGGAGATGGTGTCTCAGTTTCTTGTAATTGTGGCAGATAAACATGGGGCTTCATTAGAAGCTATGCCTGTTTTGTCCAGCTGTCTCAAAAAGTAAACCTGTTTTAAATAGGCTATATCTCAGTGATTGTATTTTCTGTTGTTTTGTAAGACAAAGTGCTAATGCACTTGTTTAGATAATGATAGTAAATAGAAACGTGTTCTAACATTAAGTTATTCCAAATACCATTTGTGTCTCCTCAATGGAACTTTCAGAACTTTATGAAATATTGATGCTTTTGTTCCCAAGTAAAAGCTTCAATAATTGGTTATTGAGGTTATTGAGGCTACTTCTAATTTAGTTTCTTCATTTTCTGCTCTCCTTTTCTTTAATTTTGTTTGCATGCTGCACTGAGAATAGGTGATGAGATGTCCTGTATCTCCCCTGCAAAGCTTTCTTTTTTTCTCTTCTTTTCTTTTCTTTTCTTTTCTTTCTTTTCTTTCTTTTCTTTTCTTTTCTTTTCTTTTCTTTTCTTTTCTTTTCTTTTCTTTTCTTTTCTTTTCTTTT